>VYZW01051300.1:26061-31061 GCA_013401315.1 Balaeniceps rex
AGTAGGAGGTGACTAGACTATCAGGGCATGGTGGCACCGTATGGAAGGTACTCTCCCCAACAAGTCAAAGAGGCTTGTAAATTTTGAGAACTCATGGATGACATGCAAACATGCTAATGTACAGTCATTTAGTGCAACCTCAGTGTGGACGCAAGGACAAGTCTTTGAATACTAATGGGTCGCTAGCATACGTGATTCCTGGTGTCCAGTGTACGTTGTCTGCTGTATTTAATAAGAGTCTAGTTTAAGCCTTTGTCAGAGTGCTCTGTATTTTCTTTTATCATAAGCAGTTGGTGGTTGACAAAACTTTATATTGATGATTTAGTCACCATCAGGCAGTTAACAGGGCATATCTTAATAGTTGAAAGATAACCAACCTCTCTGATCTTATAAACTGCATAGCAGTCTTCGTGTAGCTTGAGCGCCGTATTGCATGCTGTAGAGAGCTGGGGGAGGGAATAGACTTTCAGAGCTATTTGGAGATGGCTGTTCTTCAAGGGAAGGACACAGTTTGACTTGTGAGAAAGTCCAAGGGTGACTTGGCAGTGTCAGCCTTAGTATCCACTTCTGTGTGTTCTCTCTTCTAGCTGTGGATTCGGGTCACTGAGCACTCCTCAGGCAAGTACAGTCCTGATGCTAGGTATTTGGTGTAGCTGTAGCATGGGAGCCGCAAGTTAAGCAGCTTGAGAGCTGCAGGCCTGTCACCTCTGACCTAGATATTATAGTGATGACTGTTCTGCAAATACCTGAGCAAAAACCTGTCTAAACAATGAAATGTTTTGATAAGTTAATTATTTTGTGTGTAACCAATCCTGATTGCCTTCTTTCAAGTTTGAAAGTGTTCCGAGTTGAAAATTACTGCTACCAGGATTCTTTTAAACATTAACACAAATCGGATTGACTTTCAGGTTACTAATACTTATGTAATCATGTTTGAAAACAGATTTAATGTTGCGATTAGGGAATTTTGGAGCTAACTCATGCTGTATGAATATATAAATATACATATTCATGTATATATGTATAAAATGCTGTACAGAAAATGTAATGATGTTTTCAATACTGCCAATAATAATGACTTGCAAAACTTCATTCTGCGTTTTGGAATTAGATCATACTTCTAAGTTATGGGTTTTTTCTTTTTTTTAGGTAAAAGTTCTGTTTGTACGCAATCTTGCCAATACTGTAACAGAGGAGATACTAGAAAAGGCCTTCAGTCAATTTGGAAAGCTAGAGCGAGTGAAGAAGCTAAAAGACTATGCTTTCATTCATTTTGATGAACGGGATGGTGCTGTAAAGGTAAGTGAAGAGGACTGTAACTCTGTGTGTGTGTGTGTAAGCAGTGACTAAACATAACACTTAGAAGTTGTATACTTTTAAGTTGAGAAAAAGTGCTGTGTGGAGAAATGGTAACACATTGTCACTGATAACTTTGTCCTCTCTGGGTGTTTCCTGGGAAGACGCAGTTGCTAGCTTGAAAAGTGGATTCTAGATGTGCCTATCCTAAGTAATTCTGCTGATGAGTAGCTAAGATAATCATATGTGTTACCATTTGAAACTGAAGTGCCAGAAGTTGAATGACTCTTCTAGCCAAATTATGGGTAAAATCTAAAGCAGTTTCTCTAGGGCAGGTGATAAAAACTTAGGTAATCTTTTTATTTTCCAGGAACAGAATGACTTCCTTTTTGTGGTGTGGAATAAACACCTTTTCTTTTTGATGAGAGGTGCTGGACAATTGAGTAATTGTCATTCCTGGATTTTGCTAGTCTGATCTTGGTGTTTTTCATCCTGTCATCTGTTGTTAGGAAGGGAAGGTGTAATTCCTCTCCTGCCTGTAGTGTATCTATTTTTTATGTTCTGTGGAAGGATGCAGGATACAAGGGGATTCAGTTTTTCTTACTCATCCAGATGCCTTAAAAGCAGATGCTTAGGAAGATGATGGAAAGAGTCTTTTCATAGGATATGTATCCTATCAAGGCTTAGCTATTTAGAGACCCTAAAAGTGGTAGAATCTTTAGGATTCCTCTGCTTGAATTTAACTTGTAGCAATTACTGTGACCCGTATGAATTGTACGTGTGTGTGTGTGTTGGTGGGTTTTTTGTTGGTGGTTTGTTTTGGGATTTTTTTGTGGTCAGAATAAGACTGTTAAATTCTAATTTTTGGCTTCTGGTTTAAAAGGAAAGTTACATTTATTACAAGTAAAATAAAGGAATAAAAACATACACTGATCTCTAGCTTTAGTAGTGTTTACATGTGTGCTGACATTAGAAATTTATTCCCTTATCGCAAAATCTGTACTTTCAGAGGACAGTTCCGTCACTTCATTAATTGAAACAGCTTGCAAAGATTGAAGCCTGTTTACAGTTTTTAGTGGAGGATTTCTAAACTGATACATGCAATCCTGGGTATGAGAGCCAAGTTAAGAGGAAATGCTAACTCTGGAACCCACGATACTATGCTGTCTGATTATTTTAAATTTTTTTTTTAGCCTTATATTGTTATTTTAGCTCTGGATAACAAATTTTAAAATGCATGCTCTAAAGGATAGAATAAAATTAATAACTTCAGATATGCTTAGAAGTATATTTAAAGTCTGGTTAATTCCTTCAGGCGATGGAAGAAATGAATGGCAAAGATTTAGAGGGAGAAAACATTGAAATTGTTTTTGCTAAGCCACCAGATCAAAAAAGGAAAGAACGGAAAGCTCAGAGACAAGCGGCTAAAAATCAGATGTAAGTGTAAATGCATGCACATATGTTGTATTACTTCTGAAAGACACGTACACTCCTACAGAATTAGAACTTCTGGATGTTTTAGTAGATATACTATAGTGTATACAGGTTTTCTGGCTTCTCTGAAAATGTTGGATTCATTTAAGTTGTTTGCATTTTACTTAAGATCTAGTAGTGGTGTTGGTGAGAATTCATGTGCTGTCTTGCTCTGCTTGTTGAGTGTGAGAGCACCAGGGGAAATGTTTGAAGGTCATGAAATGTACACACTTCTCACTTTTTATTCTAAACTTTCATGTGCTTCTGCACTGATACGTCATGTGGATGAACTTAGCAACATGTGCTCCTCCCAGTAGGCTTAGCAGTACTGATACAGCCCCCCCGCCCTGTTTAGTAAAGTACCCACTGCAAGGAGGATACTGACATTCTTTTTTGCCACTTCCAGAAGATAGATCTGCTCTTGAAGCTTATAAACTCGTACTAATAGATATCTTGCACTAATAAATGCTGAATGGGGGGGGGGGGCATTTCTTGCTAGTGTGTTCTGCTTAATGTTCTCATGTGTTTTTCTTCTTGGATATCTTGTAGCTTTCCTAACCATCTTCCCTCCCCCACCTTATTTCCAAAAATAACTTCTGGTAGTGCTGCTGTGCAGCATCCAAGAAGACAGAATAGTGAGGTTACCAGATTAATACAGATCTCCAGATGGTGACCTACTGTGCACATGGAATTGGTTAAGTTTGCCCTGCTTATAGTTCTTGTAACTTTCTTGGCCCTTTTGTTCTTCCTTGGGCATCTGGTGTTACTGGAAGAAGTGGATTTCTTCTTTTTTCTTTTGCTTTTCTTCTGTGTCAGGCAGGCCTCTTCTGTTCTGCTTAAATCCTTTGGTGATACAACTTTCTTTCTGTCTGTATATTCTGTATCTTGGCAACACCACCATAAATACCTGCTTTTTTAAATGAAAATATAAAATGCTGTTGAAAGTTGCACAATTTGCCTCTCAACACAGGCAGTTGTCTGCATGGTTGTGTTGTCTCTGGTTGGAGATATGCTTTCTCTCACTGAATTTGAGTAATAGCAAACAAAAATCCTCATACTGCAGTATACAAACAGTTTTGCTAGGTTGGTATTCAAGATCTCATAGTGGCCCGTTTCCAGTGATGAAAAGGAAGATTTTCTCAAAATGCACTTGACCAGTTATAATGCTGTGTGATTTTTTTCCCCCCAACTGTTCTCTGCAGATTATCTGAGACCCAGATTTATTACTTCTGGATAGCGTGCATGTATTTATAACACTGGAAGTCTTCTGGCATGTGTCACCTCTAATATTAATATGCTGTATGTTATCTGCATCCCCTCCCCTTTTATTGTTTAAGATGCGCATGTCTCATTTTGTGGAGGTAGGTAAAGTAGGGCTGCCTCTCTTGTTCTTCTAGTCAGAGGTATAGTAATGCCACTTGTTCAGTTCCTCTTTCTGGTTCTTTCATGTGGGAATTCTCTGTGTTCCTTTATTTTTCTGAACTGTTAAGGCGGTAGCAAGGCAGCTAGTTTGATTAAACTCTAGGCACATTTGGGTTTTAAATATACTGTTCATTAGTGAATTGTAAGGGCTTTTAATTTTTCTAGGATTCCAAAAGATGAGGGAATGGAAGGATATATGTGTTGTTAAGTCTGTATCCTAGTTATTTGAGAAGTTTGGAGTGACATCTTAAGATCTTGGAGGTAATTTGTAGTTTGTACTGTATTTACAGTTGTAAAAAAAAAAAATAATAATTTTCTGGAAACTTCCATATAGCTGTAGATTTAATTTGATTTGTACATTATATAGTTAGTGGTCTTACCTGCTTGCATATAAGTGACTATTTAATCAGTAGGAAGGATTTTATGTTGTGCCTTTGCTGCTTGAAACCCCTTGTGGCTGTCAGGAGTAGGATTCTTAATCTGTGTAAGTTACTTTCCTCTTTAACACAGCTGTTTGAGTTCTGTTGGCCATGTAAAACTATATGTGAGGAAAAAAGCCTGAATATGTAGATAAAAGGGCAAAACAGTTGTGATCATTAGTAGGTTGTCTCCATCCTAAGTTTGAAGAGAAGGGATAAAAAGTCTTGACAGTGGAGACATTATTAGATAGTGTATGTAAAGTCACAGCAGTGTCAGAGAGCAGTTGAGCTACTAGTAGTATGCTTTCATAGAATCTGGCTTTTAGCAAGCTAAGGCAATTATATTTCCAGAAAAATCCTGGGCTTAGGAAGTTTTAAAAAAAAATCTGT
>VYZW01051300.1:36061-37732 GCA_013401315.1 Balaeniceps rex
TTTATTTTTTTTATGTGTCATTAATATAAATGTGTGTTAGTACAGAGATCTTCTGGTTAAAAACTTAGAATCGCACACATTTCAGTATGTTTACTTGTATTTACATAATTTTTAGAATAGTAGCTGCCAATAGCCTGTATGTTAAACATTAATTAATTTCTTTTGTTATCTTAATAAACCATTTTAGTATGTTGTATGTCAATTACTGGGATAGCTGGGACATGAAGTGTAATTTAAAATTGTCAAGTATTCATTGGAATATGTAAATGTGCCTTGCCAGTTTTGAACTTTAAGACAAAGTAAGTGAATGATGGTGAAATGAGTAGTCAATGCGTAAGAGACATTTGCTACCACAGTTTCATATACAGCCCTTGCTAAAGAAAAGTAACTTTTTCCTCAGATTTGAGCATAGAAGTATACAGTTGCGTTAGCTTCTGAATTTTCAAATCTAGTGATAGAATATTAGGCTTATGGAAAGCGAGTTTGCTAATTGTAGCCTCAAGTATAATTTTGAATTTCAATGTAATCCTTGGTGCTGGCATTCCCAGTGCCAAGGAGTTTAAATGCTCCCGTCAAAGAGGTTGCCATGCCTACTGGCACTTTTACTGTCATATGGTTTTATAAGGAACACTGTCAAGATGTGGAAACCAATTTCGAACTTGCCATAAAATGAAAACACTGGGGGCTGTAGGAGAGGGGAAGTCCTCAGATTTCTTAATCTTCAAATCTCTCCATTGCTGAAAAACTTAAAACACTTGTGGGATCACAAGTGCTAGTGGCTAGTTCTTAGTCTGGAAATATGTCAGGGGTATAATGTATTTATGGAATTATAACAGTTGATGGAAGTGCATAAAAACATTGCTATTAAGGCACTACATGTGTTGAAATTGTGGATCATATCCTTAATTTCAGCTCTGATAAAAACATGGGGGACTATTGTTAAAAATGGTTAAAAAAAAAAAAAGGCAAAAATGACAGGAAAGTGGTTTTAATGGAATGCAAGCAATGGTGAGTGAGGAAAATATCAAGATCTTGACAGTGTTCCCTCTAATTATGAATTCAAGCCATTATAACTTTTAAAATTAAATATGATTTGCACTGTTCTGATATTGGTGCAGTTTTTTAGCAAAATGATCAGAAAACTAAATTGCATGTGGTGATTAATATTGTGGGGAAAAGAAAAATCAAAAAAATGTTATTTTCAAAGCTTTAAATTTGATTGTGTAAAGCAAAACCATTCCTTATTAAGTGGAAATACTGGTGAGAATGGGCAAGTGCATATATACAACATCAGTTTGGTTGCACTTGGGTGTTGGTAAACTTGAAATGTTCTACAGCAATAATGCATCTCATACTGGGTGCTTTGGTGACAAATGGACATATAACACACAGTTCTTTTTGGTATGTTGAAGGCAAGTGTTGACTTAATGTATTATGCTGCCTCTGTTTATTCTCACAGGAGGCTTTCTTTACTGAAACACCTGCAAAGGTTTGAGTATAAGCTAGCATAGTTCCACATTGGTTTGTAACGTATTCCTAAATTTGAAGTCTAGTTGAATTTAATAAGAAATCGGAAACTGCTGCTGCTTAACACTTCTGGTTTATAAACACTCCAATACACAGCTTTTTAAAGTATACTCTTGTTTTAATATTCTTTTTTGTTTGAAGGGT
>VYZW01051301.1:7697-62754 GCA_013401315.1 Balaeniceps rex
GCGTACTTCGCTCCCTGAGAAATGCCAGGAGGACTTCTGACTTTCCAGTCTCCGGCCAGGCTACCTGGTCCTTGTGCAGCCTGTCAGAGCACGTAAGTGTCGCCTGGGGAAACACCTTCACACTGTCTCCAAATTTCAGACTACAGGGCTCCTGCCTTACAGTGGGGATGCTGTGTTAAATTTTTCTAAAAAGTAACAAAAATCACATGGGAATTTATTTTTTATTAAAAATTCCAACATTTTGTCCAAAAAGGAAACTTTGATTGCCATATGTCAGGCATGTTGAGTCAGGTCTCCTTATTGGCAGCTGTGGAGCCCTGTGGGAAACACATGGCATCTCTCTGGCCCTGCAGCAGCTCCTCTCTGGCCAACAGCTTCAGGGGAGGCAGCAACAATGAAATTAATATGCTCAATATTGTTTGAGAAGAGCAACAGGCTCTGCTTGAGTCTCAGCAGGCCGGAGGTTGCTTAAGTGGGCTTCTCCGCAGGCAATTTTTGCCCTTGTATGAAAGTCTGTAAATCTTTAATGGCAGCTGTGCTCCTTTGCTTTTGCTGCCCAATTATTTTTCATGTATTTGGGTGTGCCTCTTGATTCTGTGAAATGATTTACATACGTTNTTTTCTGGAAAGCGTACTTCGCTCCCTGAGAAATGCCAGGAGGACTTCTGACTTTCCAGTCTCCGGCCAGGCTACCTGGTCCTTGTGCAGCCTGTCAGAGCACGTAAGTGTCGCCTGGGGAAACACCTTCACACTGTCNGCCAACAGCTTCAGGGGAGGCAGCAACAATGAAATTAATATGCTCAATATTGTTTGAGAAGAGCAACAGGCTCTGCTTGAGTCTCAGCAGGCCGGAGGTTGCTTAAGTGGGCTTCTCCGCAGGCAATTTTTGCCCTTGTATGAAAGTCTGTAAATCTTTAATGGCAGCTGTGCTCCTTTGCTTTTGCTGCCCAATTATTTTTCATGTATTTGGGTGTGCCTCTTGATTCTGTGAAATGATTTACATACGTTAGTTTAGGAAATAACACTTGGAAAGATAAGCTTTTGCTCTGTTAGCTGGAGCATTTCTTTCTTCCTGTACAGGACAGCATTTGCTGTTTTATAGATGTGTCTGTAGTTCAATCCAGTGGAAAAAAAAGGAGCAGGGAAGACCATTTAATAGTCTTACCACTTGCTCACACATCAAAAAAGCAGTTCAAGGGGGAAAAGAAAACTATTTTATTTTTGCAGAATAAGTTTGTAAGGGCAAGTTAGTAGTCTGGTAACTGTGGCAACAAGGGAATATATTTGCTGCTTGCTTTCACGTAGATTGAAAAAAGGGAAGTAATTTTATCTATTAAAAATGTGGTTTTTTCTGTTGACAAAATTATGGAAATTGTGCAAACAGATTTAGAGCTGCTAAAAATGTTTTAATGCAGTGTACCACATAGTAAATAGTACGTTCGTGCAATATTTTCTTAAGAAATAATAGTTTTGAAATTTTATTGAAAAACTTAGTGTAAATATACATTTAGAATCTTTTTATTTGTACTGTGTAATTGAATATTTATTTTCCATGAATTACTCTTTAAGCTCCTAAGTAATTTCTACCTGGAAATTTAGAAGGATGCCCTGATTAACTTGCACTAGAATGCTCTAAAAGGTGAAAAAATAACATTACCCTTTTATGCTATACTGTGAATAAATATGACATATTAAGGTCAAAACAATTAGCCAAAGACTGCCAAAACAAGCATGCTAAATTTGGTCAGTTCACTCAGGTTAATTTTCATTGCAGAGCACAGGCTTTAAGCAGTTAAAAAGAATCTGATGGCCACAAATTATAGTTCAAATCCATGCATGGCCAAATGATAAAAATAGTATCAGTGGCTGAAAATTCAGTGGTGTGGCTATAGGATTTGTCTCACTGTTAAGTTAAACCTTTCGTCCGCGATTATTGACAGAAAAAGTATGACAAGGTTTAGGAGACTTGACTATGTTTTGAAAAGTACATTAATTTGTCAGATGGCAGGCTAAGAAGTGACTGAAAGAGTACTTTCGATCCGCTAAGAATACCTGTGTACTCCCTTCATGACAACAAATGTTTATTTTCCACCCTGTTTGGATATCAGTAAAAAAAATAGTTAACTTCTGACTACATATCATTTGCAGTATTCAGGTGTTAGCACCATGCTTTACTAGTCAGTATCTCCTCCTTCTGTACCTAATCAGGGACTGCCCGTCAGAAAATTGCTCACTGCCTTGTTTCACATTATCAGTTTAATTAGTTAATGACAAACACCTTGCAAACCATGCAATATAAGCTGCTTCTAATGGTATGCTGCCCTTTGCCATTCCTCTCCAGACCTGTTTGTTGAGGGCGGGCTTTCTCCTGGTAGGTGGGTTTGCTAATCCAGTCTTTACCGCTTACAGCTATCTGGATGGTAACAAGCAGACAATTTGGTGCAAAAACCCAGGTTCTATCATGACTGTCCCTGAACCAGAAACTTACTTGGAAATCTACTGAGGCTTGCTGCTGCCTGGGTTTGACCTGCTTGCAAGTGAGCGCTCATGATCTTCTAAAGTACAGAACAAAAGTATGTAATATGCAATTTGGTTTTTGTATTATATTATTCTCTGCTGTATCTTAGCTGGTACCCGTGAAAGTGCTTGATTCATAGCACTGTATGTAGGACCAGATTCAGATTTTTTTTGACTTGCAGACTCCACTCTCCCAAAGTTATTCTACATTTATTTTTCATTTGTGTTCAAGTGAAACAATCTACAAAATGCAGCCTAGGCAATCCAGTGTTTCTTGTAAGATTTTCTTCTCTAGCTGCTTGGGTGAAATTTTTTAGTGTTGATCTGCTTGAGGTAAGTGCTATTGTAGTGCAGAGCAGATGGGAAGGAGATTGTAATTATGATACTTAGGGCTTCTTTGGTCAATATTCCTTGTCTTTTGATACTGTACTAGAAAAGGAATAAAAGTAACCAATTTAAATGCAACTATGCAAATAATTTTTAGTGTATATGTGGTTCGAATTCTGTGAATGTAGCTTGTGGAGGCTGGATGTTGTTTAAAAATGCTGTTGTAGGGGAATATAGCTTCTGGTAGCTAAGCCACACTTCCGTCTCTAGTATTGATGTATTTAAGATGCAATGGGAAAAATCCAGTTATCTGTGGTATCTTATAGAGGTCTATGGTAAGGAAGATAAAAAGGGCAACTATGAACTTGATGCTTTCAACTCAGAAAAAAATGCTTGTAAACCCAAGTAGGATTATCTAGCTGCTGAAGAGATACGGTGCCTGTTTTTTTGGTGGGTCATGTAAAAAGACAACAGAATTGAATGTTAGATCTACTGAAAGCTCTAACTTTTGCTTTAGTTTTGAAGGTGAAAGCTTCCATCTCAGTATTCTTTCTCAACAGAATGTGTGCTTTAACCTATAACATAATGTTAATTTTACTCTAAACTGTGGGATAATTCAGAATGAAATGTAACAAATCTTAAAATAGGAAAATATTGTTTAAGTATTTATGGTGTCTAACTGATGTAGCTGCCTGTGAGTTTATGTCCACTTTGAAAATGAGAGGTAGTCTTAGAAGTAGGATTTTTTTAATATTATTTTTCTGGTTTGGAATATCTTCTAAAAATCAAATATTTTTCCTTAGTTCAGAACTCTAAAGCCAAATCAACATGGCCTATCTGTCAAAGGCTTGGACTCTTATTTTGCTGGTTTGGTTGAATAGGCTTGATCTACAAGTTTCAATGCATGTACGCCATCCACCTTCAGAATATTATTTTCACCTTTAACTTAAAGGATAGGAAAACATCCCCACTGCTGAGGAGAGCAGGGAAGGAGACTCCCATTTGGCAGGCACAGGTGTTTGCTGTTTGGGCTCTTGGTACAGCTTGTGACCTGACTCTCTGCAAATCCAGATACCAGTAAATTTATCTGCTGCTCTTTCTGTCTGAAGTTAAAAATCATAAGTTTTTTATGAGTGATCCTTGCCAGGAGCCAAGAAAGGACAAAACTCCCCTGTAGCACTGTAGTAATAGCTAAAGCCTGCAACAATTTCAGTATAATTCTGGGAAGATCTGTGCTGATATACCATGTGTGTGTTTATTTTATTCAGAATTGAGATGTTTGTAAAGAATGAGCTCAGTGAAAGTATGTTAAAACTGGTTGAATATTTTGTGTGTGTTTTTTTTTTTTTAAATTCCCAAAGTATTCCTTACTTTAAGTTGAATCAAACAAATGTCAGAGAAAAGTTGGAGAAAAGGTTTAATAAAGATTGGGAAAGTTTAAAGAATGGAATTCAGTATTTTCAGAGAAGACTGTTTTTTGTTTTGATTTGTTCATGGAAAAGAAGTTTAATTCCTGTATGGACTGAGCTCACAATTGCTGGAGGACCTAACCAAAGTCAGAGCGTAAATAATATTCTAGCCAGCACTGATAACCTTGTAGGTGCATAGTAAACCAGATCAATGAGCTAAGCCATTGGAAACATACGTGACTGAAAAACCCAAATGCTGGTGCAGTGCAGGAGACCTCAGGAACTATTAGCTCGTGGTGGAGCTAGGGCAGCTGGCTATGGGGACACAGCAACTGGCAATAGCAGCTTTTTGATGGAGCTTCCCATAGATTGGTTTTGGGATCAATCATGTTTAATACATTTATTAATGACCTTGGCACAGATATGAGTATGCTTATATGATTTGCTGAAGATGCAAAGCTAAGAGGGATTGTCAATAAGGCTTGAGATGCCCTACAGGCAGAATTGTATGACCTTGGTTATAGTAATAGAAATGAAATGAAATTCAATAGTGCAAAGTGAAAGGCCCTTCCCCTGGGGGTTAATAGTAAGAATGCTGGGTATCGGCTGGGAGATAATTTTGCTGTGGGATGTACAGGCTTTTAATGTACAGTAGGTATGGTCAAGCCTTTTTAGTCTCACAGTTGTCGTCTTTTAAGTTATGAAGCAGGTTTTTTTGATTATGAAAGAGTTAATACATGTTGTGTTTTTAATAGTTTTTCTTATGGCAACTATTAGTTGTGTGGCTTATCTGATTCATGAGTTATGTGTATGTGTGTAAACCTGATGGGGTGAATGACACAAAGAACCTGTCTCCTTGTATTTACCTGTGAGGAAGGGAGAAGGAGCAAGGAAAGAAAACGCAGCATTTGTATACTTAATCTTGATCAGCAGCTTGTTTACATAGTAGCTGAAGATATGTCGTGTGTCCGTGTCCCCCCCCGCCTTCCCCCCCAGATCAGAGGGTTCCTCTAAGAGCTCAAGAAAAGCTTTGAAGCTTCACTTTAATGCTCGTCCCCAAATGCTTCATGTGCATAAACACAGGGAAAAGTCAATGTAGCCCGTGGGTGTGTGGTTTAATTCACCTGCGTGGGCTCTCTGCGGGCCGCAGCGCTTCAGGAAATGTCCACCAGCTCCCCTGTGGGTCCTTCCACGGACTGCAGGGAAATACCCAACCCAGTGCCTGGAGCTGCTCCCCGTGCCTGACCTTGGTGCCACAGGGCTGTTTTTCACACTTTTTTCCCCTCACTGCTGGGCAGTGTTTTGCCCTTTCTTCGATACCTTTTCCCTGAGGTGCCACTGGGGGGGCTCAGCCGTGCCTTGCAGGCGGGCTGTTGTGGAACCGGCTGTGTCTGGAGGGGCAGCCTGCCCTCGCCTCACAGAGGCCCCACAGCCATCAATGCAGGCATGCCAGGGAAGGTGGTGCCACATCTCAGAAATTTGGGAAATCCTTGGTACTGAGGTGTGTACCTCATACCGTTCTTGGCAGACCACAGGAGGAGACGGAAAATGGTCTGTGACCGAGGAAACACTGTCCTCGCCTCAACTTCAAGGCGGAAAATGGCCGAAGAGGAGAGCGTGGGTCTGCTGGCTGTCAGGGGACAGCTGATCCCCCGTCCTGACTTTGCTGGAGGGGAAAAGGCAAACACAAGCCCAGCTCTCATTTAATGGAAAAACTAACAAAATAGTTATGTAACTAAAGTTGCAGTGATATGTGTAGTGTTACCGGTATGGCACATATTCAGAAGCCGCCTCCTACCTCCAACACCAGTAATGCTCCTCCGGCTGTATGGCAAGCTGGTTTGGTGGACCAATTCAGCCAACAAGGTAGAGACTTTTTATCAGGACAGGGCAAGGGGTAATGGTTTTAAACTGAAAGAACGTAGATTTAAATTGGGTACAAGGAAGAAATTTTTTACAGTGAGGGTGGTGAGATGTCAGAACAGGCTGCCCAGAAGAAGCTGTGGGTACCCCATCCCTGGAAGTGTTCAAGGTCAGGTTGGATGGGGCTGTGAGCAACCTGATCTAGTTAAAGATGTCCCTGCCCACAGCAGGGCAGTTGGACTAGATGACCTTTAAAAGGTCCCTTCCAACCCAAACTATTCTATGGTAACAAATGTGTCAGGAAAAAATCGGAGTGGTTATGCTTCAGACTTGTTTAATATATTCATTAATGGCCTTGATATAAATATTATGAGTGTACTTATAAAATTTGCTGAAAATGCAAAACCAAGAAGCTCTAGAGGAATAAACCTGCTGGCCCAGTAGGCCTTCTTCAGTTTGGGATGACCTAAAATTCATTTTTCATCTTTTTTGGTCATTGAACTGAAATGCTATTTTTCACACTGTTCTAGTAATAACAACATTTATTTGCAATGTGCTTTTCTGCCTTTGATATAGTGCTGCTAGCAGGAGCAGAGAGGAAAGATGAACATAAATGTTTGTCTGTTTCTGGGAGAAAGCATAAGACCAAAAGAAACCAAATGGGGAGAAAGCATGTTCAAGGTAGTAAAGAGTAAATACCATAGGGGAAAAAAATGTTATGTATTTTGCTAAAGCATTCCCATGTTCATTTATCACAGTGGAGAACTTCCTTCAGGAGCAAAAGTTAGGTTTCTTAAGTTTCTGTGAAGGTCTTTAAAAACACGTATGGTTGTTACTGTAATAATTTCAGATATCCAATGGAAATTTTGAAATTACTCAAGTGTATAACTGTGGGGTGTGGGTGCAATTCCTCACCAACAGCGAGCTGTGACTATCCTCCTTCACCTCAGATGTTCTGGCTGACAAGGGGGCATTAAAGCCAAAGCTCTGTCCTCACTATTTGCTTAAAGGAAGTCAATGAACACATAAATACAGTATTTTGTACCAAAATAGATACAGGGTTAAATAGTCTCTAGATGATGTGGGCTCCTGTTCATTCTTGAGTTTGACTCCTTCAGCAGTCCAGGATCCACATGACCACTTAGACATGGTAGACGGACAATAAAGCACTGATTTATCTCAAAAATCTTGGCATGAATGGCAGTGGGGAAATGAAGGGTTTGCTTCTGGCTGATATTTGGACCCCTGTGAGGTGTTTTATCTTTTTGCAGTGTTTTGACCACTGCAGGCATGGCCACAGATAGGAACCAGCTGAGCAGATGTAAGCCCCAAAGGGGTGGAAAGAGAAATGGGAGAGCAATGAGGGAAAGGGCAGGGAGGTTCAAGAGTAATCTCCATAGCAGGTTCATATTCATGCTGAGGTGTTGACCTGTTTTTTAGTAAGTGTGGTTACCAGTGTGATCCTGGGTATGGCGTGGAAGGTCTGGCTGGGGTTGTAGCATACTTGATGGCTCTGGGTTTGGGTTTCAGCATGCTTCTGGCTCTGCAGTCACCTGAGCTAGCAGGAAGGATATATTTTGTTGGACTGCTCTAGGATCAGCAGAGGTGACTTGTGTTGGCTGCCATGATAAGCACTACTTAGGGAGCACCCTAAAATGGTATTATAGCCTTAATGGAATTTCTACTTAAAAAAAAAAAAATCTTACCAAGGGAAGACTTCAGTTCTGTGCAACAGATGTGCTTTGGTAAGTGTAGGAGCATATCTGATGGCTTTCAAGGTCATTTTTCTTTATTGTACATTATAGTAGCTGTGTAACAATTATTGAATAATGGATATCTGCTTTCTCTGGAGTATGCAGAATTGATTTTTTTTGGTGAATTCCTGATTGGATTGATTTTATGCTTAAGACAGTATTAGACAATTAAGTGTGTAAGTTACTTTGATCTCTCAGATACTTTGCTTGATCTACTGTGGCAAGCTAAAGCTTTAGGCATATTTATCATGACAATTACAGAATCTAGAAATGGAAAAGGCCTCTTAACTCCTCTAGTCCTTCTCCTGACTGGGCGGGAATTTTGCTACTATGTTTATTACTACTTTTCTCCTTTTCCCCCCAGTCTTAGACTTAACTTGTCAAGGAATGTGATTCCTGCCCCCCCCCCCTTCTCTTGGTAGATTTTTTTTTTTTTTACAAGATACCAGTAAGTAGACTATATTAAGCACTTAGGTGAAAATTTCACTGGAGTTGTATCTGCTTCCCTTGGGACTAAACTTCATCTTTAGTCAGGGTGATTTTCCTGATATTCAGATTCAAGTCTCTGTTACAGTTTGTTTGTTGCCTTTTAGGTAATCTGAGAGGAAGGTGGGGGGTGGGGTGGCCCTGACAGTTACTAGTGTTAGTGGGATGGAGAGCTTGTTATTCAATTGGAAAAAAATTATGCAGATGCTAAAGCAAAAGACAAGAAGCTTGAATCTGTAGAAATGATGAGGAGGGATTCACAATAGATTGTCACAGTGTGAAGGGTGCTGAAGTATCTGTATTTTCTTTGTGTTTTCATGAAAAAGGACAGGAGGTGACCTCTTAGGAGCAGTATCTTACCTCTTCAGGGTGGATTTTTCACTTGCTGATTTCATACGAGTAAGTAGACAGCCTTCTGTTCTGAATCAGTTGCTAAATACTTCTGCATTTCCCTCCTGGACTTTTTTCTCTCTTGCTGGTACTTGCACAATCATGGTGTTGTATTATTGATAGCACCCTAACATCCAGTCACTTTTTTGCCCTCAGTCTATGCTTCCTCCATGGTATTTATATACCATTGCTGCAATATCCAAACACCTCACAGTCTTTATTACCTTTTCCATTTCCCCTCTGAATTAGGCAAATGCAGTTATTCTCATTTGAGAAGTACAGGACTGAGGCGCTTGAAAACTAAAGGCCATAAACTGAAAGATATTTAGGCACCTAAATGTGTAGAGTGCCTAATGTGATTTTTCTGAAGCATCCAAATACATTAAGCATCTAACTCCTGCTGACTGCAATGGAAGTTAAGTATGTAACTCATACGGATGTTGTTGAAAAATGTGAATGGCTGCCAATCTGTCTCTCTTCATATTTAGTTAGATAAATATTTGAAAATACAAGTCTAGATGACTTGCTCTATGCTAAACAGGGAGACCCCCAACTGATAAGCTATTACATTAACATTTTTTCTTCAGTTTTTCAGTTTTATATCAATTGGCTATTTTACGTATAAGATCATTTGTAATACTTTATCCTGAAATATTATAAACACGGTACTTTAGCTATCAAGTTTCTTAGCAATTCAGCAACAGTACCACACTTAGATTGAATCATGTTTAGATTGTATTGCTCCTAAACCAGCTATTTTCTTAATGGCATTTATCAAAGCATTTTTGAAGCTGTTATGTCTAAATGCAGAGTGTACTTTTTCAGTTAGTAGCTGGGTAAGTAGGAAGGAGATTGTATACTGACACTTAGGTTTCTGGATAAAAGCTGTGTTTCATATTTCTGTTTTTTAAATCTTAATGGTATTTGATAAAGTGATAAAATATAACAGCTGCATTTTACACTCCTGAATTAAATCACTTAAGTCTGGGACATGCATTATTACATCTTTATTGCAAGGTTTCTGGAAGCTCTCTCTGGAGAGAGCCACAGGTGCGACATGTATCTGAAGGCTGTGTGAAGCTCCTGGCAGGGTCCCCTGTGCACTTGTGTACTCCAGCAGCTGTTCCATGCGTGCTTCAGACATCCTCCATAAAGGGCCTTTCCTTACTTTTGTCATCATCCTCCTGCCTCAAGGCAGAGCAAGAACGAGAAGCAGACCCAGACCCTAGGCACATCTGTTCTCTGGTCTGTACTTGCAGTTTGGAGGTTGATGTCTGACCCCACTGGACCAGCTCACCCCAATGCATGCCTTCAGCCCCCAAGCCCCATGGCTGCAACAAATCAATGCCTGGCACTGGCCTCCTGCCATCATCTCCATGGTGCATGGCCTCTTTTTTAGACAAAGATCAGTCTTGGGCCTTAAAACCTTCAACCCCATGTATGCCCCCAGAGCAATTGAAAAGCACCTGGCAAAGATCAGCCTGACTTCTGGCCATGGCTGGGATATCCTGAAATGAGGCATTTAGCTGTGCCTGAGTCGTGGCTGGGCTGTCCGAGCCTGGGGTGAGGGCTCTGGGCAGAAAAGGGTCAGGGTCAGGAAATGGCACTGGCACTTGCTCTCTCCAAGTTACCCCCAAGAAACTGCTGAATTGGGCTTCTGCACTATTATTTATAAAACATTAGCTGTATCAAGCATCAGACATGTTCAGCTGTAAGGGCCTTGCCTTCTGGTGGTTAAGGGGCTAAAAAGCAGTTACAGGTGCTACATCAGTACCACTTAATGGTAATTTTACTTTAGACTGAACTCCAGCATCTGGTGGCTTGGAAGCAGACAGCTACACCTGTCCGCTTCACTGCAGATACTGGTGTCTGTGCACCCAGCGGGGCTTGGTTGGTGCTGGCTTTTCTGATCTACCACAAAAATAATGCAATTAAAAATTATCAAAAACTATCATAGCTCCCTCTTGTACAAAATGATTCTCTCAAAATAAGAGATTCCTGAGGGTGTTCTGATTTTTGTTATTCTTTCATATTCAAATATTTTAAATTTTTTTTCCTCCTCTGTAAAAGCCTTGCATTGAAAGATTTAATATTAAAGGGTCTGCAACTTGCTAAAAGAAGCACCAAGTCACTTTATCAAGCAATAATTTGATTGAAGTCAAAATAATTTATAGCAGCAAGCAACACTTCTGCCATTGAATTCAGATCTATTTATAGCCCACAGCATTAAAATTGCAATTAAAACCCCCACACTTTCTTTTAATGAAATAGTTATTCATCTTCCACTCTCCAATTAACAGAATATCATTGTATTTTTTACTAAGAAAATGTCTTTCTACGCTCCTGGAAGTAGTTAACACTGTACTTAATTTTAGCCACCTATAGGACATGATTAAAAAAAAAAAAAATCCATCTTAAAAAAAACTTTGTGGGTAGCCCCTTCATATTGAACTGAAGTCACACTTCAACTTGAAATAGCGAAAATCTCCTCTGGCAGTGGATTGCTTTCATAGTTTTGTGTGGATAGAATTTAGGATTTTTTTTAAATGATTGAATAACTTTTTTATGTCTTCTGCTGCTGGAACAAAACTGAATATATCTTGTAGTCAAATTCTTAAGACAGGCTATTTCTGAAATGAAGAAAATCCAAACTATAAAAACTGACTGTGCCTCCTGGTGGCAGTACGGTGCAATTCAGCTTTCCTGTCTGCTGGAAGGCATGTGACTGTAACTCAAGTGAGTAATAGAATATGGAGAGCACATTTTGCTGCATGAAACTCGGATTTTTCTCAACTCTGAAAGCAACTGGAACCACTTCCAACAGATGAAGAAAATCGGCATCTTTTCCATTTTGCATGTGGCTTTCATATTTAATGATATTTTCATAAGTATAAAGACGACAGCTTTGTTCTTTTGTCTCTTGGAATTCAAGTCTGTTTTTATTATAAAATATGGCATATGCACGTGACATCATAAGGTATTAAATGTGTCTTGGCTCTATATGTTGCTGTGCATCAATGCCTGTGATGCTGAAAGGAGATGGTCACAAATATTTAGCTGCAGTTAGGCTGCATTTTACTCTGACATAGCCCAGAACAACCCCATACCCCTCCCAGAGGAGGGAGGGTCTGCATGGTCATCCAGTAAGACCAGGGCATGGTTTGGCAGAAGACTGATCTGTCAAAAAAGCCTAGATCTCTGCTGGGGTGGGAGAAGGAGAGGGGAGAGATGTATCTTGGCAGCAGTGGCAGAGTTCTTTTTGACAGTGAAAGGCTGATGCCACTGGCCATGCCATGGACCTGGGGAGCCCCATGGTGTGGGACATGGCTGCTGCCCTCAGGAGATAAGACATGCTCCTCCAAAAGGCAGTTTTTAGGAATGAAATGAGGCTCCTACTTGGAAGTGCTGGTGGAGCCCATCTTTTCCCTCTGACCGTAGATTAAGCCTTTTGCAGACTTGATCCAGGTTTTCAAATATCTTCCTGGAAGTTCATGGAGGCTTATCGATACTAAGGCACATATAAGAAGGCTGGAGCAGAGGGAGTTTCATGTGCACATCACTTGTATAATATTTTACAGGAGGAAACCTGCCTTCAGCATGCACTGTAGCTGCTTTTTTCCCTGAGCACGCTTCACAGCATTGTTCGTTCCCATGTCATGTTCGCAGAACACTGCACAAGTACCAAAAGATAGTGCATCTTTCTGTAGGTTGTTTTCTGTCATCAAAGAATCTATGCTTAAAATAGAGAGTCCAAGAGAGACTGAGACGGGTGCAGCCTCTCTGCTTCTGCGTCCTCTTAGGATGAAGTCTGGTTTGAGTTACATTTTAGCATCTTCTGATTTGCCTGAAGCATTTCTAAAGCAAGCAGAAAGACTAGGTTATAGCAGCTGTTGTTTAGCATTTACCATAAACAACATCACACTGTAATATCCAAGGTAATGGAAGTGTTTCTTACTATGTAATGAAGCTTGGTATAGTGCAAGGTCTCTAACTGCTCCTGAAGCCTTCAATGCAAAGAGCTGTTTTGCTGATCTTACCAATTCCTGCCCTTTAATTCTTTTATAGTTGAATAGTCTGTAGCTCATGAAGAGATGAGGTTCTATTTAATTGTAGAATGAAAAGATTGTGCTGGGCAACAGCTGGGAGGCTCACAGCAAATGCGGAAAAGTGTGCTCCAAGAGCTTGCTTTCGAAAGTACTTCAAATTTAGAATTTTACCTGTGTAGTAGATGTGTGTTAAATGGCTAAAATTCCTTTTTTCATTTGTTCTTCTTTCTCTGAATATAAAACTGTCATTCCATCCCCAGTGGCTAAAACTTACTTTTCTGGAGATCTCGAAGTTGTTTCAAGTAACTGTTGCATGTCATCTACAAACCTAAAACACTTTACATTTTTTTATTCCCCCTTTTCCAAAATAGGCCATGTTTCTAAGGTCAAACTACATAAAGTATACATAAGTGAAGAGGACTACCAAAATATACTTGCCCTGTTAAATATTAAGATTTTTCCACCAATTCAGTAGATCTTTATAGGAAACTTAACATGAAAACACAGGCAAGATTTTTTTTCTTTAATTGTGTAGCAGACTTTCTGTCTGTTCATAGCTTTTCAGATATATTGCAAGTAAAGCAACAGGAAAACTTTATTCTGTGGAAGTAAGTTGCACGCATAGATGTATAACCATGCTGCTATGGCAGATAAACACTAAAATTTGACTTTCTCAACTATCCAGTACTATTTGGAAATAAGTCAAGACCATTTCCTGTGGAAGACCATACATGTAGGGGAGACAGGTTTTTTTGTTTTTTTCTTTTTTTTTTTTTAATGCCATCATTAACTGAGGTTTTCAGCTGAAAGGTGTGCTTTGTGAAGCAGCAGTTATTTACAAGGCATAGCTGATGTGGTAGAAGTTTGACTTCCCTAGTCATAACTTCAGTTGGTAGAGGTGGTGTGGTGATCACCACACCTATAATGACATTTTTTTTTCCAGAGCAAGTTTTCAATTATGTTTAAAGAGCCCCTATTTGAAAAAGTAAAGCCTTCCATATCTAAAGTATATTGTGCTCTGGGGATGGGAAGTACTTGCTACTCTTCAACTGATCAAAGTTTGTTATATTGTATGTTCATAGCATTACTGTGGCTGCTCAGCCATGTCTCTTATCTACTTGCCTTCAAAAGGGAGAAAAGAAGAGAGCTATTTTGGGAGCGTATCACTGAGTTTCTCAGTATGGCAGCTAATACAGACAGCGAGACGGTTGTCTCATGGGGAAGTGATTTGATGCATTCTGGTGAGAGGTGCTGAACCAGGTTTGGTAATTAACTGCTGTTACGGAGCATTTTTGCCTAGCCCTGAAATTTGGTTCTGGGGCTCCTGTTGGGCCAGAAAGTGAAGAGGCGCAAAGGTCCACTTTGCTGTTAGTGGTACTCGCCTGTCTCTTAGTTTGTCTCATGTATTTGTCAGATTCCAGATGGAATTCTTTTGTTCTCTACTTGACTTACATCAGTTAAATTATGAAACGTACTGCCAGTGGAGGCAAAAAAGCATCCAGAAGTTACTGTTTTAAGTTGAAAATACATACACATTTTGTATTCTGTGACAGCAGTTTTGTCATAAGCTGACTGAACTACCCAGAGGGAGAAAAATTGCAGGGTGGTTGCTAATGCACCTTTGTTGAAAAGCTGTTGGAATGTCCTGACACGTTGGAGATCCTGTCTGGTCATGTAGTGGAAAAAAAATTTGGAAAGGGAAAAACCAAAAACATTTCATGTAACTATTTTGAAGAGTCCTTGTATTCCCTAAAATTGAGAGGGCAACAGGTTTGTCTCAGTATTTCTGAATAAATAAAAATATCCAGCTGTTTGCATTTCTTTAGCAGATTCATCCTACTACCTCATAAAATGCTTTTAATCTATGTTCATATGTGGTGTGAAAATTACTGTCACTTTTGTCTTTTTTGAAGATGGGAGAGTGAAGGTTGACTTTGCCAGGGCTCAGCAGGGTAACCTGAAGGTCGTAGAAATCTCGGAACAGATTGGGAAATATTCTTAGCACTCCTGGAAGGTGTGGTAGTGAGGGGCATGTTCCCAAACATTCACACTTTCCTTTTGTGGGTGTGGTTGGATTGAGAGGCAACCTGAATACTTGCATCTAATTGTGAGACTGTCAGACAATTAGAGTAGGAAAATTTCCACGTGGCCAGCAATGGGCTCTGTCACTGCAAAAATGTGAATGTAGGTATTGCCTTTGACATTTGATGCAATGGCTGTTGCTGTCATGAGGAGTCTTTTCTTTCCACTTACATTACTGGATTTTGGGTCAGAGAGCCAGGGCCTTCTCTAGTTAAGTGTATCTTTATTTGTGAACGATCAGAAATAATTCCAGTCTTGCATTCCATGTGTATCTAATACTATGGCAGTAGTCTTAGGTAGCATGTTGGGTCTTTCCCTTTAACATCTAGAGTTAGATTTGTATTTCAGTGGCAATAAATCAGGCTCTGTATCCATAACCTAAGCGTGTGAAGCATACATCAAAGTTTCTTTGCTGTTTTGCAAAGCCTCTTTGCTTTTTTAATGTCTTTTCTCACTATATGTTTTCTGCTCCTGCTGGTTATATCTTGCCAACTCTCAAATCAGCTGTGCTCATACACACTTTTCATCACGTCTCATCATCACGTCCTTTGTCGTCTTGTCTTCACTCGAAGTATTTTATCTGCTATATTCATCTGCTGCTTAAATTCTTCAGAGGTTTGAATGACTGTGCAGCCCTCGCTTCATTTCTAGAATGACATCTCTTTGGCCAACCTTTCAGATATGTTTTGTCTGTCTTAGATGGGATGGAGGGCTACCCCATCCCCACAGTACACACTGTTTTGGTTTTTTTCATCTGCAAAGTCAGTTACTCATCTCCTTCCTGTAGTTGTCACAGATCACTTCTAGGCAAAATCTTATGTATAGAAATTATAGCTTTGCAGCTAAAATCTCTTGGTGTTATCAGCACACTGTGTTCACAGGGAGATGCAGTAGAGGAAAAGACAGATTTCTAGTGACCAGAGTCATAAAATAGCATTCCTGGTGGCAAATATTTGTGAGAGTCGTCTTTGGGCTGTGGGATTTTGTAGTCTTCCTGGGAATAGACCAGAATTTGTGGAGAATGACTGAAGTTTATTGCTATGAGAAATACTGACAATGAAAAAAATCATCTGGGCATTTTTTTCCTTGATTTTAAAATGAGGTATTGATGCAGCTCAGTCAAAATTATGAAATACTGAGGTAACCGTACTACATTGTGAAGCTGATTCATGTAGAGCATCCCAAACCTGCAGGTGCTGTTCCCTGGCTTTGCCCTTCTGATTTCATGCTGATATGGCCCTGTGTAATTCTTTCAGGAGAGGTGATGGTGCTGTTGCTGTTTTTTGTTCTTTTGGCAATCTGTCCCATGGAGATCCCCACTTGTACCCCTCCTTTTCTTCCACTTCTGTCTATGTACCCTCACTTCATCTTTCTACTCCCTGTTTCTCTTCTCCCCCTTATTCTCTCAGTCCCTTCCTAATACCCTCCTGTCACTTCTGGCAAGCGGTGTCCCATGGGGTGATGTCCTTGTGCATGTCTCCTCTGCGTGGCTCCCCACCTGCCATCTCATCCCCATCTCTTGTCGTTTTCCCCACCTGCCCTATGGCACTATCGAGAAGATGCAGGTGGCTCTCTGGAAACCTATTTCAGACATCCTAATAATCTCTGAAAAACTTCACATCAACAAGAAAGCAGAAGGCAAAACAAGGGCATGGTCATTTAAATGGAAATGCTGAGCAAGTAGTGAGTTGGAGAAATAAGCTTTAAAGCACTGCAATTAATTTGAATTCCTCTTTACCTTGATCTATGAAAATGTATTTAGAAGCAACTGTTTGAAGATGCATGTAATATTTAATGATATGCATTTAGTCCTTGTGAAAGTTAATTATCAGAGCAGCCATTTAGCCAAGAACAACATATGTTTCCTCTGGAGTGCCTTTCTGAACTCATCTAAACATTTTTATTCTAACGAAGTCATGCTGGAAAGTCTACCCAGTGTGTGATGTCTCCAGAGAACTGTGGGCTAATCTTCTCTTGCTCAGAAGGTACCCACTGCTGTTGGGTGTGCATTATTAGGGTTTATCACCTTCATCTGTATGGGGCCACTTTCTTCTTCCTTTCTCAATTTGGTAATTGAGTAAGGTGATTCAGTAATTACCTTTGTTAACATATGAAGACAATCAAATTATTTTTGGTGTCAGAATAGTTCCTTTCTGAGCTTTAGGTGTCTTTACATTTTTGCTGATACTTTACTTGATGTGCAATGTGCTATTTCAAATAAAACCAAGAGAAACAGCTTGTTTTCAAGGAAAACAGTCTAATGGTTGCGCTGGTCCATGCTGTCACTTACGGATGCCTGAAAGATGCATCCCAGCCCTGAGCATCACAACGTGCTTCTTAGGCACAGAGGTGTGATGTGGAGTTCGTAGGAGTAACTTGCTGTATTGCTACCAAAAAAAAAAATCACCCCAAATCAAGCAGTATTAGCTTGCAGTAAGGCCAGTGAATATATGCTAGGTATTTATATCTTTGTTATGACTTTTTCAGGGGGAGGAAGTGTACTATTAAATAGATTATGATACATTTTCTGTGGGGTTGTAATCATCTATGGAAATTTGTCAGGCCCACAAGTTTCTGTTGAACTCCTTAGGTAACGTAGTTTTTGAATGTTGTTTCTAGGGATGGGGCCTCCACTATGTCTCTGGGCAATCTGTTCCACTGCTTAACCACCCTCATTGTAAAAAATTTCTTCCTTATATCTAGCCTAAATCTCCCCTCCTTTAGTTTAAAACCATTACCCCTTGTCCTGTCACAACAGGCCTTACTAAAAAGACTGTCCCCATCTTTCCTATAGGTCCCCTTCAAGTACTGAAAGGCCGCAATAAGGTCTCCCCGCAGCCTTCTCTTCTCCAGGCTGAACAGCCCCAACTCTCTCAGCCTGTCCTCGTAGGAGAGGTGCTCCAGCCCTCAGATCATTTTCGTGGCCCTCTTCTGGACTCGCTCCAACAGCTCCATGTCCTTCTTGTGCTGAGGGCTCCAGAGCTGGACGCAGTGCTCCAGGTGGGGTCTCACCAGGGCCGAGTAGAGGGGCAGAATCACCTCCC
This sequence comes from Balaeniceps rex, assembly GCA_013401315.1. Taxonomy (NCBI): domain Eukaryota; kingdom Metazoa; phylum Chordata; class Aves; order Pelecaniformes; family Balaenicipitidae; genus Balaeniceps; species Balaeniceps rex. The sequence goes on from VYZW01051301.1 coordinate 25,616, forward strand.
TCGACCTGCTGGCCACGCTTCTTTTGATGCAGCCCAGGATACGGTTGGCCTTCTGAGCTGCAAGTGCACACTGCTGGCTCATGTCCAGCTTTTCTTCCATCCTAATAAACTTTTCATGGTTTGTCTAGAGCCTCATTGGTTTCATCCTTATTAGAGTCTAAAGGATTTTTGCCACAACAGGGGCCCTCTGGGATAATTATGAAGTGAAAAAGGGCTCACAAGTTTGAGATTACTGAACTGTCAAAGTAGCTTTGGAGGAAAGCAATATCCAGTCTTTACTTACAGCGACTGAACTGTAAATTTACTACTAAATGGTAATTTTCTTTAGGAATTCATTTCTTTAGAAACTCTCAGATTCAGAACCTATTATACAGATTTTTTTAACGGTGGCTATTTTTGCCTTCTGAATGAGAAGCTGTTTGTAAATGAAATTTGGTTGCCAGTTGCTGGCAGCAGTGCATTTCTGTTGAAAAGTTTGCTGGAAAGTTATGCTCTTTCAGCAGTCTCTGCAGTTACTTGCACCAGTCCAGTGCAATGAGATGTTCTGAATTTAATTTGGTCAAATATTTGTTTTGAATAAACGTTTAGAATCAGGAAGTAAATGAAGCTTCCATAGACACACACTGTTGAAGGATGCTGTTATTTATTCAGTTTATAAATCAGCCCTGTTTTGTGCTGCTGAATGTAATCCAAACATTGGTAAAGAAAAATAATGATAACATACATCATTGCTGCATAATTTTAAGGCATTTTATAGCCTGGAAAATGTGGTGGATTCTATAAAAGTGACAAATGACACAACACTGTAATAAATAGCCATAGTTTATGCATTGTGAATTGGAGTTTAGATTCAAATGGAAATTCTTTTTCAGCAGATTGGATATGAATTCAATCTCACAACCTCTCTACACAAATTATTTTGATTTCCATATATTTTTCCGTATTCTAATCAACAATGGTATGCACATTCTATTAGATATAAATACAGTAAAACTTATTCATATTTAAAAGGTATATGAAATCAGTTACTATGAATTTAATACATTAAAATATCTTACATGTGTATATCTCCAACAATAGGACAAACATTAATTCATAATGACTTTGATTCATTGTCTGTTTAGAATGTTTGGCTCTGAGTTTGTAAGTGAATAATTCAGGTGTGTGCTGCATCTTTATCATGGTAATTAAATCCATCTTACTGGAAAAAAAAATTCTATTTCCACTTTCACTCAACGTATAATATAAATAGTTATAAGAATAAAGTTGTTTGAAACTCTTAAAGTTATTAAAATGTAGGATGGCTCTTCTGGAAAACAATGTTCCAGTGGTAGTCTGATTAATATTGGACAGATGGATTACAGTTAGAGTATTTGCAGTTGATTTTTTTTTTTAATTAAATGAAAATGCATTGTTTTGGCTGCAAAGAATTGTTGGGGGTAGAAAACTGTGAACCAATATTAGACTTGATGCCTCATGGCTAATTAAGCAATGTAATAAGTAATCGTAAGACTCAAATAAAATCTGTGGGTTTTGCTAAATTATTCCATGAGTAGCTTGACTTACACAATATCACCTAATTATAGTTTGTATGGAATATTTTCATGACTGCATAGTTCTTCCCAAATGAAAAGTAAACTTTGGCTGCAATTATATTAATGTTTACCAGACTAGAACAGATTCTACCCAGCATTGAACAAAATTAACTTCTAATGGCGCATTGCATTTGGTTTCAAAACTCCACCACTGTGGCTGAATCGGCTTGAGTTGGTGTTAGTGGCACAAAAGTCTTTCAGGTGGGCTCCATTTAAGGGGAATGTGGCAAGTCCACATAATGCCAATATGGTCCATGACAGATAGGAAAAATACACAATACTAAAAGAAAAGGGTTTCTAATCATAAGAGTAAACCAGTATGGTTGGGTCAACATCAGTTTGCAAGACTCTGCAATGTAACATGTCTGAAAATGAAATATACTCTTTGGAGAATGTTTTGCTTAGGAGTCATCGTATCATGCTGGGCTGTACCAGATCTAATGGGGCGTTCTGCCAGTGTCTGTTGTGAGCAACATTTTGGTCAAGAGAAAGGTACAAATAATCCTGTTAGAGGAACTGTAAACTTGCCTTTGGAAAACTTGTTCTATCTCCCAGAGATTACCTGAAACTATGAATCATTAGTGTTTGCAAACTTCAAAATTTTTATCAAACCCTTAGTTGTAATTCTAGATGTTTTAGTAAGCTTGCTACTGCTCTAAAAATCTGAACCCCACATAGGCTGCTCAAAACTACATCTACACGTTGAGGAATGAAGTTGAGGAAAAGATCCAGTATCAACAAAATAATTACTCATATGGACTGGAGAAGTAATATTTTGGATGAAGTAGTAAAATTAACATTGAAATGACTGAGAAAATCCATCAGAATGTTTGAAGTCTGCCCTTTGAATGTTTGTAAAATAAGCACCTATGCAACAACAGTGATGTGTGTGTTTTAAGAGGTTTTCTTTGTTTTACTCTAGCATAGGTAAATAGGGGGAAATTGCAAGGGGTGTAAATAGGGTTACTGAAGAATATAGGGAATAAACCACCAAAACGAAACACAATCTGCAAATGAATGGTATGAGACATACTGGAGAGCACAAAATTAATATGAAATTCTCCTGTACTAGTGCTCTGTATCTTAGAAAGTTTGAAGTAACACAGTGCTCTGCCGAGAAGGTTACCATAAGCTTTCAGGATAGTTGTGTTTAGAAGCCAGTAAGTGTCCTATAAAGATGTAAAGCTTCCCGTGATTTGAATGCATAAATCCCTAAGGACATGCTATTCCAAGTTTAGTGACCATTGAAGCTCCAGGTCAGTAAATCACTTGAACTTGGGCTTCATTTAGTTTAAGAGGGCTTATTTGAATTTAAGTAGAGCACTTTGACTCAAGGCAGAGTATGTGCTCAAATGTTGCTTGAAATCAGTGTCATTTGCTTGACTTCAAATTGCCATAATTTAACAATTTTTTTTTTCATTTAAAGGCAGTACAGCTCTGCACTTTGAGTGCTCAGAGCATCAATTTCTAAGCAAAAGCATCCAATCCATGTAATAGTGTCCAATGCTTCCCTGATCTAGGAAAGTGAAAAGAGTACCTAAAGCAGAACCCTTTGGACTTGAAACTCCAGGAGCTGTTAAAGTATATTTTTCACTCATGCCCACTTTTGACCTATTGCAGTTATTCTAGAATGCCAAAGCACCAATAATTTTAATTTTTAACTGTCCATGACAACCATGAACAGAAACTAAAAATGTGAATAAATGTATTGACTCTAAATGGCCTATTAAAAAGTGCTGTAGAAATAGCACATTTCGTCATGTAAATAACTGACTTGGTAGATTATTGAGCCAATAATCTGCCATCTTCAGAGCCAGCTGATGTGGTGTAAACCTGGAGGCTTGCATGCTGTTTCCTGACAATCCTGAATCTGGATTTCAGAGCTGATTGAGGACGGTAAAGTCCTGCCGGATCTGCAGGAGGGCTCTGGCTCCGCTGTTGTCTCCTAACACCGGTAGCTGGTGCTGCTTCATAGCTTGAGACAAAACTGCGAAAACAACCTGGGTAACAGTAACAGTGATTTTTTTTTTTTATTATTTTTTATTTTTTTTAGCTTTTATGGTAAGCGTGGTACACTATAGTATATCTATATTATGTATTTAGATGTTCTTTTTAATACCATTTTTCTCTCTGGAAGACTAATATGTTTTTAGATAGATGCTAATAGTTTTGCTTCCTGTATCCAAACCTGGAAAGGCAACCTCAGTCCAGAGGCAGTTGGGAGATTAATTTTAGAGTACTTCATGTTGCATTTCTACAGCTAAGAGGCAAAAAGGAGCTATGTATCTTGTGTTCCTCCTCATGTTACTGGCAGAAAGTGATGTAAAGCAATGCATCCTGAAAGCTCAACTGCTTTTTATGCTCTGTGCAACTGCAATACTGAGGTGCTTGTATCTTCTTTTATGTTTTTGATGTTATGAAGATTTATTGCAAAATAAATTAATGTGGGTTGAGAGTTAAAGATAACTTTTATTCTTGTAGCTGCCAGGAGTCAGTGAAATGAAAGTTCATTCCTAGTGAACTTTCTTGAAGACTTTGCTTTTTTCCCTTCTAGGAGGCTTGCTTAGTGTAAAGTAAGCCATTTTAGACTCTGAGTATAGTTGTTCATTAAGTATGAAAAAAGAACATCTTCAAATGTTGACATTACAGAGTTCTTTTGAAGTGAAGGGAAATTCACCCTGCTGCTCTCTTGCTTATACCCTCATAATTTGTCTTGAATAAATGATCAAATGCATTTAAATATGTAATGAATTATTTTGCTTTAAGAAAAGTTTTCATGGAATTATTAACTGCTTTTATTTTTGCTGCTATTTAAAATTTTTTATTTTATCAACTGGCAAAGATGTCACTGTGCCCAGATTTTGCAGCTGTGTCTCCCTTGATGGCAATTCTCATTTCAGTTTTTCAAAGCAGTCTTGACAAGTAAAAATGTATGCTCGTACTTTACTTTTTCGTAAGAAGCTATTACCTAAAATGTCCATTAGTGAAAAGCTTTTCAGTCGCTTAACAAACCCCTTAGCTGAGCATCACCAGGGATCTGATGGGGGAGGGTAAGAAGGAAGGTGGCATTTAAATTTCAGGGCGCTGAGATCCACTGTCAGAGCAGACACAGTCACAGGGCAAAAAGTGGGGGAGACCCCACCTGAGACTTCAGGTTTAACTGATCTCCAGGCTATATCTAGCCAGGATTGTGCTAGAGCAATCGATCACCTGTCCCACCTTCACACATACCGCAAACAAGCTGTTTTCACAAGAACATGAGTTTCGTCGGACTTGAATATACAAATGAAATTTTAACACTGAGTTAAGATGTTGAAGCAGGAGTTGTTTTTAAAAGGACACAATTAAGAGTTGAAATTGCTGTTCTTTTCTCTAACTTTGTAAATCTTGATGCTGTTGAGGGCATCACTGCCATAGTGAAGTAGCACGTGGTAAGACAACACATGCACTGCTGAGACTCAAAAGCATCCACGTAAGTGACAGTAAATACCCTGCCTTGTGTCTGAGGGATTTGTGGGTGGAGGCAAGTGAGAGTGGAAATTATTTAATGCATAGCAAACATGAAGAACAACCAGAGATTGAAAGAAAGGGCAGAGAAGAGGGCTTAGGTTAAAAATAAAAGGCCTATGGGAAATTGGAGGTGATAGCGTGTTGAACTTCTTTGATTTAGTTGCTGCATTCCTGGCAGTAATAGACTTATCTCCAATGCATTCTCTGGGGGAATAGGTACAAAGCATGGATCTTGTACTGTTTTCTAAAGTGGCTTTTTGTGACTGGACAGTAAACTTAATGGCAGAGATTAGGAGAAGGTTAGAAACTGTGAAGTCGAGATGCAAGTCAAGATGAGGCATGTGAAGGAGGAGTGGGGCAGGTCCTGGTGTAGCTAATGCTGGTGGCTCTGGCAGTGCCTTCCCAAGGAAGTGATGCAGCTATGTAGCAGTAGGTCTTTACAGTGGGAAGAGGGTGGTACTGGCATCCAATTTGTATGTGTGTCTTTATATGGAATATAGATATATTTGGAAAACTAATTTAAAACTTTATTGCAGCAAATATTTACTGTACCAAATATCTCCTTTATTAAAAAGTATTAATATAATGAACTATGTTATCTGTATAATCATTGCTTTTGCAAGATGAACTACTATAAAAATATATATTCTAGTAATTTATTGAATACTTAGAATGTAAATTGACTAAAAAGGCCTTGGGCAAAAATAAAGATGATTGCTGAATTCTTGTCATTAATTTTTAATTGTACAAAAAATTAGTATCTGAGCATTTGCCTTATGCTGAGGGATTAGAGCTGCACAACAAAGCCCTGGAAGTAAAGGAATTTGACGTCAGTTTTGGATGATGTCCTACCCAAGCACTGCTAATGCAGTTCTTATGATTAATTCCGCTTTCTTAAACTCTTTCCTATACCTCAGTAACAGGAGTTTGGAAAGAAATTCTACAGCAGGCTGCATATTGTACTTCACATACAAACTGTGTTTCAGGTCACAACAGGCCAGAAATGTCTTGTCCTGAAGGGGGGGGAAGCCATGGGAAGGTGCTTGTTTTAATTGAAAGAATTAATCTCAGAAAATCAGGAATCTCTATCCCAGTGTCTCCCAGGTAGTTTCAGGTGTCAGCTTCCTCCCTACAAGAAAGCTGCTTCCTTGTGTAGAGCCACTAATGGGGCACCTGGGGAAAGGAGCTTGCTCTCATGCCTTTTTTTTTTTTAAAAAAAAACCCAACCCACTTAGTAGCTCACTTATTAAGCCAACAAAAATCTTAAATAAAGGGCTGTCATTAACAGTGAACATATACCCGAAGGGAAATAGGAGGTCACATGAATAAAGCCTGAATCTAAGACAGTGGACAAAGTTCAATAAAATGCCTGAAAGACCTAAAAAGAGATTCCCCACCTCCACAGTGAGAGGAGGGCAGGGAGATTTGGCCCTGATGTTTGGGAATGGTGGTGGCCCTCCAGTGTGGCTTGCTGTGCGGCAAGGTCATGTACCTCTGCTATTCAGGCACACCTGTTCTTCCTCTAGTAGAAGTATATAAGCCAAAGTATACACATGCTAGATTTTTGCCAGGCTTGGTGATTTTGGGGTAAGTCCCTCTTCATGTGAGAGTGGCATGATCACAGAAAACTCTGGAGGAGCATAGAAAGAATTGTTTCTTATCCAGTAGTAAGAATAAAAGAATAGTTACTGTTTCTCAAAGGTATAAAATATCTTTACTTAGCTATTGAGATTCTGCCTACCCTTCCACTTGGCTGCCTGTTAGACATTGGGTTTGTGTAGCAAGGTTTTGGTAGCAGGGGGGCTACAGGGGTGGCTTCTGTGAGAAGCTGCCAGAAGCTTCCCCCATGTCCGATAGAGCCAATGCCAGCCAGCTGCAAGATGGACCTGCCACTGGCCAAGGCTGAGCCCATCAGTGACAGTGGTAGCGCCTCTGGGATAATGTATTGAAGAAGGGGAGGAAAAAAACCCTGCACAACAGCAGTTGCAGCCAGAGAGAGGAGTGAAAAATATGTGAGAGGAACAACTCTGCAGACACCAAGGTCAGTGAAGACGGAGGGGGAGGAGGTGCTCCAGGCACCAGAGCAGAGATTCCCCTGCAGACTGTGGTAAAGACCATGGTGAGGCAGGCTGTCCCCCTGCAGCCCATGGAGGTCCACAGTGGAGCAGATATCCACCTGCAGCCTGTGAAGGACCTCACACTGGAGCAGGTGGATGCCTGAAGGAGGCTGTGACCCCGTGGGAAGCCTGCACTGGAACAGGCTCCTGGCAGGACCTGTGGCCCTGTGGAGAGCGGACCCCATGCTGGAGCAGGGAAAGAGTGTGAGGAGTCCTCCCCCTGAGGAGGAAGGAGTGGCAGAGACAACGTGTGATGAACTGACCGCAACTCCCATTCCCTGTCCTGCCCTGTGCCGCTCGCGGGGAGGACGGGGAGAAAATCGGGAGTGAAGTTGAGCCTGGGAAGAATGGAGGGGTTGAGGGGAAGGTGTTTTAAGATTTGGTTTTATTTCTCATTACCCTACTCTGATTTGATTGCTAATAAATTAAGCTAATTTCCTCAAGCCAAGTCTGTTTTGCCTGTGATGGTAATTTGTGAATGATCTCTCCCTGTCCTTATCTTGACCCATGAGCTTTTTGTTATGTTTTCTCTCCCCTGTTCAGCTGAGGAGGGGAGTGATAGGACAGCTTTGGTGGGCACCTGGTGTCCAGCCAGGGTCAGCCCACCACAAACACACATCCTCAGAAGTAAATTGTTATCGAAATAATGTGAAAACAATCTGACAACTATGATACTTCACTATTATATGTTCATTGGACTAAACTTGTGCTTATGAGTTCAATGTAGTTCTGACATATACAAAACTTGCCACTATTTCCTCAACTTGCTGTAAATCTGGGCAGGATTTGGGATAATGTACCTCTATATTCTAAACAGTTTTAAAATCTGTCTCGCACCTCCATTTTGTCAGAGAAAAGTGAGCTTTGGTAGTTTCTGCACAGCCCTGTGACAAAACAGAGTGGGAAGGGTGTTGGGCAGAGGCATGTGTCTCTCCACACTCCTACTGCATTCCCAGTCCCTTTGCAGTCATGGAAAAGGACAGGATGGAGTTGGTGCTCAAGGTATATATGGTCAGAGGAACGGGAGTAACTTTACCAGTATGAACTCTTCCTGGTAGGTAGCAAAAATGCCTGGAGCAGGCATGACTTACCCTCTGACTGCTTCTCCTGTGCTTCCCTAAGTAGAAATCCAGTCCTATGAAGACCAAACTGCTCCATAGACCTTTATTTCAGATACTGCCAGATGGCTCAATCTTGTACTTGCTTATCCAGATAATTTGTTTTCCTTATCAGCACCTTGACTGGTCAGGAAAATGTGTCCTGTTCAGAAATGACATCTTTATGCGTGCTTTGGCACCTGTTGTACGCTATGACAAATGCTCTGTGGGCTTCATTCCAATAGGCAACGATAGGGAATCAAGATAGTAGGAAATATGTTTTAATTTTTTAGCTGGTCTAAGATGTAATTGTATGAGTCAAGTAATGTTAGGACAGCCAGAAGTGACAAATCCACTAATGCATTTATGATGATTTTATGTTGAGGAGATGCTGAAGGTTAGATGTTCATAAAGCAAATGTATGCATGTATATTTTCAGCTAATAGGGTCCATTTAGATGGATTTGTTTGCGGAATGCAAGTTTCTCCCTTCTAAATGTTACTTTAACTAAATTGCTTGTGGTAACATGGGAATGAAAAATCTTATTTGTTACCCACACTCAAGAGTCAGATAACATTTAATAATTTTAAATTGCCAGTAAATTTATACTGGTTTGAATTGTAAGGATATGAGATTATTTTAATCTCCTATAATGACAGAAGGTAGTTTAACATTTATAGGGCCTCAATCATTCTGCCATGTGAGAAAAATGCATTTTATCAGTTTAATTTTTTTTTAAACTTTGGTATGATGGAGTTTGGTTTGGCTGATTCATTTTGGTTCTCATGTTTCACATGAAGGAGAGAATCACCATGATAAATTGATATATTATGGATTTGATGAATGGTTACTTCCTCTTCCATATAATTATCAGGCCATAGTTTCAATGAAAGATGCTGGGAAATGAAACTTTTCACTTCAGATAACCATCTACCTTGTCTGGCAAGAAAAATGGATCTCTATTTTTGCCATATTACTGTGGATCAAGGCCAGCAGAGGGAGGGCAACTGTTTGTAAGTTCTGAAGGATAGGATGGATTTGAAAAAGTGCCTGTCTAGATGAAGTTGTGAAAAAACTTCTGATGACAAATAAATGTACATGCAATGCTGAGAAACCTGATTATTTAAGAAAGCTGCTTTTAATTCGTATTTGGCAGGGAAAGGATTAACCCATTTGTAAAAGGCACCCAAATGTAGCAGTAGCCATTACCTCTTGTCTATATGATCAAAAATGTATCTCATCCATTAAGAAATGGGTAGGCTCTTAGAGGGATGCAAAAGGGACTCTGCATATTTTTCAGAGGGGCTCTTTACAGCCTGTGGTTCTCATGAACAAAGGTGTCATCCATACAATCTCACAGAAGTTGCTCTGATTCTACTTTTAGGGTTGTTTGATCCAGAATGTGCAGATGGTATGCTTGGAAGAACACACACATTGTTTTTCCAGATTTTGAGAGACAGTTGTGGGGAAACATGGTGCAAATGGAGCAAATACAAACACCAGGATTCAGTGTGATGTCTATAAGTGGAGCTCAGACACTGCATTTGTGCTTGGATAACAACGGAAGCGTTTTGGAGAACGTGACTGTTCTTAGAGACATTTTGGTCTTATTACTGTAGTGGGTTGTATGCAACTAGCAGATCTAATAATAGCACGTGAACTGAGTTTACTGTGAATGGAAGTAGTGTAAGAGATTGTTCTGTTCAGATGAAGCCTATGACAACATTAAGACGTTTGTTTCTAATGACTCCAAGTCTCAAGGACAGTTTCCTCTGTTAGTAAAAAGCAAAATTTGTCATCTTCAATTAGAAAAATTCCTAAGTCAGGAAATATTATGAATAATATATTATATATAATATGTCAGGAAATGTTAATGAGGATTAATTCAGGAAGAATAAAATTAATATTTTGTCTTAGAATAGTTTAGAAACAGTTGCATATGGTTTTAGTATTTTAGCTTCACGTTTCTAATTTTCAGTTTGTTTCTAAAAAAGTCTTGTGTTGTAATGTCAATTGGTTATTATATTGCATTAAAAGCAGGAGAAATAGCAGACCAGGTAACAGCTTTGCCAGTGTTTACTTCACCTCTTGTTATAAATCCTGTTAGGATTATAAGCAGTTTGTCTTTTGCAATGTTTTAGGGAAAAGTTCTTTTCTGCAAAATTGTGCAAAGACTTACAAGAGTTGATGTTCACCTTTTCTATGCTAAGAACCATTACAAAAGATAGATAAAATATTCAATTTGTACAAAAATGTTTCTTTTCAAATGCTATCTTACGGCTTAAGATATGGCAACATTCTGTACTATAAAAATAATTTTGGGAAAATGTATTCATCTATCAATTTGTGAGGACTGAGATAAGTTCTGTGTCAAGCTCCCCCAATTGAGCTATGGTGAATGGGAATGGGCTCTTAGTGTCTTTGGCATTATCTAGTCACTTCCCCATAGATCTTCATTTTAAACTACTACTAGATTTTATTACAGCTTAAAAAAAATAATTTTTGTCTTTTCAATTTGTCTCCTTGTTCTTTTAAAGCATGTTTAGAGCAAATCCAGTAGAACAAAAATCACTTTTTTCTTTTCAATTTTTCTTGGCCTTATAAGAGCAACCACATGGGACAGGGCAAAATATTTCTTCTTTTCAACTTGTCTTTTCTTTCTTTTAAGGCTTGCATATAGAAAAACCTAGAAAATCATCTATCCTTCATGGTATCCTACTTACTTAAAGGACCACCCATTCTGTGGAGTTTATATATACGTAAGCAGAGAGAGATGACTGGTGAAAAGTATTTAAGATTGTGTGTGAAAGTTATTTTAAAAATGTTTTTCTTAGTGGCTGGTATTTAGAAACATCAAAAAATCTGTACTCGTAAGTTCTGTTGACTTACATGAAAGTTTTATGTGTGTGAAGGAAGAAGGTTTAACACGTGGCGGCTGAGTGAGACAGAGCTGCCGCAGTGGAGTTTCTTCTATGGTTAGGTAGGGTGGAACTGGTTGGATTAACAGCTGTGCTGCAGCGTAGTAAATCTTCATTCAGGATTTGCAAGTAAACTTTTGTGGTTTAAAAATATCTAACTGCGAGGACTTAAGTGATTTGTACCATGGAAGAGCTGGCAGTTTATCAGCAATAGATGGTCAAGAAAAACCCATAATCAGAATAACTATTTATAATCGTATTTGTCTAGCAGTACCCAGATCTGGGCTGTAGAGATCACTGAGCAAATATTTCCATTAGCAGTGACAGCACAGAGGCCTGTTCTCCCGGGATTTTGTAGCCTGAGGATGAGTTTGTATGTTGATTTCCTCATCTGTAGTAAAGAGTGAACGTAAGATGCAGCCTTCCAGCAGGAGCATTTCCTCTGCTCCTTCCTACAGAAGATGGGAAATTTGTTCCCAGATTTGGTTGAGACTCATATAGGTCCAAAACATGTTGGGGTAGGGACAAAATGACTGATGGACATCACAGGCACCATGTCCACGTGCAGATCCTAGGCCTCATTTTCAAGCTGCTCCTATACTTTTATTTTAAGAATAGATGGAACAGGAAACTCCACACTGAAATGTTGAATGGGAATTATTATTACCTTACGGTGTAATGAAATTTATGGTGGCTTTTCTATTATAGGAGAAAAATAAAGAACGATCAACTACAATATCTGTACTAGAGATACAGTACTGCAGATGAAGCTATAATATCAACATGGAATTATAAAAGAATTTTACAGTTATGAAACTAATTCTCTTAATACAAGAATTTGGTTAAACAGTTTCGGTAAACTAAATGAGGCATATCATATTTTAACCTTTATGATAGTATAAAATACATATTAGGACAAGAGTGAGTTTGTTTAAAAAATTGTAACAATTTACATAAAAAACAGAAAAAAACCCATAACTACTCTTATCTTCTTTGTAGAATACTGTAAGAACTGAGGAAAATTGCCATTGCAGGACTTGTTATTGTGATGTATGTTTTGATGGAAAAGTATAGAAAAGAGTTTTTCTGACTTGAAACTGTCTTTGTATTTCTTTTGTAGTGAACAACAAATGTTCTGTAACTCAGTTTGAATGAAAACTGAGTTGAGTGACTAATTATCTGAAGTTCCTGTTAGTATTAATTTAAATTTTTACAGGAATTCAATTATGTACGAGTTTTGTTTTCAGCAAACATACTGGTAGATTGGTTTACTCACATAAGCATATGTAATTTTCATGTTCTGTGGAGTTTGAAGAGATGAAGCAACAATGCAACGATGAGTAAAGAGAAATGGCTATACAGGCAATATGATCAGAAATATCATGCTTGCCGCATACCAAGGAGCATATTTTCTGTAGCCGTTGTGGGAGATGTAAGAAAGAGGGATTTAAAGGATGACAATTACGTGTGTTTTCAAATGTAAATTAATGTCGCTGTCTTCGTAGACTTCGACGCTGCTTTCTCAAGTTGTACGCTTTTTTTGAACTCCACAGACTTTGGGCCTCACTTCACATAAATCAGTTCACCACAGTTTGGATATTAAAGGTCAGATATTGCAGGTCTGCCTCAGTGGTTATTTTGTTTCATTCTACCGTTTGTTATCATACTCTCAATATTCCATTTGTTAATAGAACAGCTGCATATTCTGTAGGGTTTCTCTGGAAGAGTGCACTGGCCACCTTTCTCCACTAGGGTGTACAAACAGCCTGTGCAACTCCAGGCGAAGGGCTAAACATGATCTTAATTCTGCATAAATTTCAATAGTAACAAGCCAGCCCAAATTAATCATTATTCTCTAAAACAAGAAAGCAGATGGAAAGATGTTGCTTTCTGAAGCTGAAATTGCTCAAACAAAATCTAGAAAACATTGCATTTCAGAGCAAATTAAAAGCATATATTTCAGTCTCTACAGCCCCTGGAAACTTGATGTATTGCAAATGTTACCATGCATTTCAAATCTCTTGAAAGCTACCATCTATTACGGTGAGATTAAAGGACCAAGAGCATCATTCAAGTAAATAGCATACAAATCTTTTTTGAGTGGATCCCTCAAACACCTTCAGTGGGATACTTAAAAGGTAGATATCTATCTATACATATAAGAGTACCAATCTTTATTCCTCTACTGGAGTTAACCTGAATATTTTAATGATAAATAGGATAAGAACCATAGGTAGAATGTGTAAAAGCAAAGTCCTCACAAGTGACTACTGATTTGATAACTTGAATTTTTTTTTCCCCCAGCTTAAGTTACCTTTAAAGGCTTATTTTCCAGAGCATCCTTATTTTACAGTTTGATGTGAACCACTATCTGCTTTAGGATCTACTAGTGAAATGGTAACCCACTGCATGCCGTGTTCCTCCATTCTTCATTCAGGGAGGCTGTGCCTTCTAGTTGTCTTCCCTATGTTCTTGCACATGCTAGCTTTACTGGGGAGCTTGTAGACAATCTGCTGTTGCTGGGAAAACTGATTTGCTGCTCCCATTTAGTGCCTAGATCCCGGTACTTACGTGCTGTGTCTGAAATGTGACTGCCTTGGGCAGAGAAATTGAGATGCGTGCTATGAGATATTCAGGAAAAGGGGGCGGGTTATGGGGCCTGAGCTGAAGGGAAGGTTGTGTGCTGGAGTAGGAGGAAAGGGAATGCAAGTGCAACTTAGTGTGGGTCAGTTCAGCCTTTTCAGGCCACTCGCCTGCTTGAGTTGAGAAGGTGTTTTTGTGCAAAAGACCTGCATTTTATGTGCCCCGTGCCAGACCTACTGTGTTTTGGTTGTTTTTTTTTTTATCCTGATTTAGCATTTTGTGCATCTAGACTGAGAACTTTAATGAATTAAGGATATCTGTCTTTCCTGTTGCGTGGCCTAATTTAGCACATTCAAATTCAACACCAGTGTTTGGCCCAAACACTTGAAAGCTATTTAGAAGCAAGAATACTGAAACATAATACATCTGCTTTTCTGTCAGAAAATTTGTAATTAGTCACATGGAGACTACTTGAACATTAAGGCCAGTCTTCAGGATTTGAGGAAGAATGGGAGTTCAGAGTGCAGTGTAATGGTTCTGGTTGCACATTTTTTTGTAAATCATTATCAGCTCATTTTAAGCTGATAATTGATATTTCAGCTGAAAAATGAAGTCAAGGGGATGCAAAAGGCATAAATGAAATTGTGGGAAATGCCAGTTTGCACTGTTTTATTTCCCAGCTGAAAGGAATAGCTAGCGCTTACTTGGAGCGGTGTTATATACAGCTTGGGTGAGCAGGAATTAGTTAAATAATGTGTTGGAGGAGTCAGGAAAGAAGTGAAGTAGTTGTTCTCAAACTTTAAAGTTTTTCTCATCTTGGGAGACGTTTTGGGAAGGTGCTTGGAGAGGACAAAAAATGAAGTATCATATTCTACTTGAATCCAGGTATTAATTTTCAGAGCAGTTGTACCTTCATTACACCCACAACTGGGGCTGTTAGGAAGCAGCACAGTGGCTAGGCTGTGCTGACCAGTCTGGTAATAATTTGAAATGGAAGGAGTGCAGGTGAAAGTGAACTACTGGGCTCCATTCCAGCCTCTGGCTGAGCAGCTGAGATGGTGCAGGTTTTTATGTATTATTGAAACAAATTTATTGTATATTTTAACAGTTTTCTCAACTCCAGCATGATAAGGATTTTTCCTCAACCAAGGAAAAATGTTGGGGTGGGGGCAGATTGTAGCCCGGGGTCAGGATGGACAGCATTCCTCCAGCAGTGAGGAGTATGCACCTGGCGGGCGAAATGGAACCTGTTAAACACAGCATCTCGCTCTCTCAGTGCACCCTTCCTGATTGCTCAGCCCTACCAAGTGGTTCCTCTTCTGGGGCAGTGCATTTGGCTGCTGTTACAGAAAAGTGCTCTCGTAGATACCAAGGACAGCTTAACACACAGCAACATATATGTTACTTCATGTTATATTGGGTTATTATGGATTCAGTTTTCCACCTGAAGGCTGGCCCAGAATGTCATGAGTCCTTTCTGGCTCTCCTCATCATCGCTGTGCTGGGGAGAGGTAGCAACAGAGGGCTGGTGCTGCCCTGTCTCCCTGGGAAAGGGATGGCTGTCTGCTGAGTCTCTATCAAAGGCAGGAGTAGTAGCTGTTCAGCTGGAGAGCATTAAGTGTATTGTAGAAAATGGAGGATATAAGACTCATCAGGGGAGAGACGCACAGCACAGATTTGTTCAGCTAACATGAATACTACTTTTTTTCCAAGGGAAAAGGGAAGATGTAATAAAAAAATTGTCAATTTAGTTATAGATGCTCAGAGAATTAATATTCTTAGTTTAACTTCTCATCTAAAAGCTCAAATATGATGTCATAGAAGTAGAGAACATGTCAAAAACAATCTTGAATTCTTCATGCTAAAATATATAGCTGAATAGTCTGATTTCTACGTGGGTCACAGCAGATTGTTTTACACATATATGGAAGATACATGTGTTTTGAAGAAACAGGTAGTTTGCTTGTGTGTGTGCATTCATGTTAGCAACAGTAAGGGGAAATAAAAGACCTGTGATACCAAGATGGTTTTCTTACCCCTTTCTAATCCATCTTTATGGCTTCAGGTGTGCTTTTGTGTGTGTGTGTGCTTTTGCAATGCATTATAAGAAATGAAACATGAAAGACAGTCCTGGATAAATTTGAGGTAAGATCAAAGCCTCTATTTTTTCAGTAATACTTTATTTTCTAAAATGGAATTTAGACAAAAATAGACTGAAGCTTCACTTCAATGAAAATACAAAATGAGATATATTCATAATAAAATATTGAAATGAAATCTACTCTGCACTACTTTCTCAAGATAATGTTTCCAAATGCTAGTAAGAAATACAGTTAATTAAATTACAACTGAAGATTAAGGCAGCTGTCTGTAGTGCACTCTGTGAATGCATGAGTGCATGTATGATGATGTGGTTTTCAAGAAGACACTAGCAGATTTACCACATTCTTCATTTTTGAGATATGTTCATATGCCATGTTTAATGTATCGGAGTAATGTATTTTTGATCAATACTCTCCATCTATGACTGTCACAGTTGAGATAGGTAAGAAAATGTCAGCTCCTTAGAAGTGAAGCACTTGAAGTGGAGTAGCTGTCCTTCTCCCAGGGATGTGATGGAAGATGGTTGTGGCCTGTTGCTGCAAATCTGGAGGAGTGAGGTTGAGATGGCCCGGATTCAAGTCAAAAGTCCTATGAGTTAGCTGAAAATTAGTACCTGGGAATTCAAACACCACTAAATCTGAGCAAATGACATCACCCTTTTATGTGCTAGTACTTACAGAAACTGGTGGTCCTGGCTATGCTGTTCTAACATCCTGTTTATGTTTTACCATTGTACTTCTTGCAACAGTGGAACATAACATTAGTTTTTGCTTATATACATGTGAGTTATCTGCATGAGACAGGCAGAGGACTCATTCTCGGAGGCTGATTTTCTGGTGGATGATGTGTACCCACAGTATCACTTGCAAGAAGCTTTCCAATAGCATACAATAATAGGAATTAGAAATGTGAAAGACTTTATTGGGAAATCTAGAAATTTCTCTGAAAACTGAATCCTCATTTTCTTTTGTGCCTTAGTCTGTCTTGAATTAATGTCAATGTGAGTGATAAGGCAGCTATGTTTGGATGATGAGGGGATGGCTTCACTTAGTTTCTGGTCATTATTGTCTGTACTGTTCTTGAGTAATGAGCAGAATTTCTTCTTTCTGTTGTGGTCTGGTCAACTCCAACCTACTGCCAATGTTGTCCCTTCTGCTCCTTCCTCAAGGCACTTGACCTATTGCACTCTATGCTGTCAGCATAGCATGGTGCTGTGGCAGGATGGTAAGAGAAATTCCAGTCCTTAAAATTAGCCTGTATTAAAGATTAGGCTTGAGACAGCAATTTACAGAATGCTTTCTTTACAGTAAAATAGAAATAATTATAAATAATGTGAATTTTTTCCATATGGGATTACTTTTGCTCTATACTGTATAAGCAGCTCTACCTTCTTAGAAGTAGAAAATAGATTAGAAAGATAAGACTGTTTCTTGGAGAATTAAAGTTACCTACTTGACCTCAGCAGAAGAACAAAAATTTTATGCCATCAATTTCTTCTCATAAAATGTCTTCCACTGTTTCTACTTTTGTGATGTCTTTCACAGGGAGAGAGAACTGCTGTCAGTTGCTCATTAAGTAGGGTCAGTTTGGATTAAATTGTAGGTATTTCTTGAATTAAAATAAAAAAATAGAAGGGTGGGTCTCAGCTTTGATTTGCATCACTGATATAAGGGTACAGCTCTAATGTGTAACTGGAAGCAAACTAATCCTTCTGCAATGCTGTTCTTACCAAAACTACTTTTTAAATTGTGGCTTGTAGGTACAAAATATATTTAAAAATATACAAAGACACATTTAAACATGTAATAAATGTAAAAATAAGTGTGTTTAAAATATTTTTAAATGTTAAAATAGTGCTTCTGAAAGCAAATGAATACAGTGAACAGTAGAAGTATTATTCTCTTACGGAATAAAGATTGTTTTGAAATAGTATCTTCTAAAACACATAGCAGTTGCTTTTTCCTGAAATTGTTATGTTGGTAAGTAATAACTTCATATCTGTTCTACCAAAAAAATTCTGTCTTATGACTTGAACTATAAACCTGCAGACATATATGGGATACACTTAGCTTTTAAGCCCATTCATGTGAATCCATTGCCCCACTAAATGGGGAAAATGACCCAAATTGTACCTTTTTAAGCAAAGTCACTTTTTCCCTGATGTACATCTCCTATATGTTGAGTAATTTTTAGGCTAGAAAACAGCATGGTGGAAGCTGTTGTCGTCTTTTACGTAGTGTTATGGCATAGTGTTGTGAACAGGTTGGCGTTGAGATGGCTCTGTGCTAACAATGGAAATAAAAGGAAGTAGGAACTGGAGAGGAGCATTTCTGACTGATTGCAGACACAGTTCCTCCTTCTGCATTCATTCTGCACCACTATCTTGTCCAGTCACGCTTTGTTTTGTACAGAGCTTAAACTCCTGGGGAAAAAGACCATCTGCCTCTTCTGTATTTGGAAAGTACTTAACACAACAGGGTCTCTGGGTAAATAATGGATACCTTCTCCCTTCTCAAGCTTTCTTGTCATCCTTGTTTGCATGCTATGGTTCAGCTGGCCGTGTGGGAGATGTACATTAGCCAGGTGGATGAGAAGAAACTGAGCACTAGCATTTGGAGGTAGGTTCCAGGTTGCAGCACTGCAAGAGGCTGACTCTGGGACTTGAAGAAAGCACAGCCAACATCAGACAAGCTGGCTGAACTTGCTTATGTGCTCATTTAGCTATGGCTACCAGTGTGAGACCAGAATTTAAGTCTGATCTCATACTCTTTAGGAAGTATTTTTAGGTGCTTATGCAGTGATTGCANGAATTTCTTA
This sequence comes from Balaeniceps rex, assembly GCA_013401315.1. NCBI lineage: Eukaryota > Metazoa > Chordata > Aves > Pelecaniformes > Balaenicipitidae > Balaeniceps > Balaeniceps rex. The sequence goes on from VYZW01051301.1 coordinate 44,356, forward strand.
GCTAAATTTATGCACTTTATTTTAAATGTTAACTGCTACGTATTCAGCACATAAGCTGGAAATGAAATACGGGAGAATTTTAAGAATCCACATCTTCAATATTGCAGGTCACCCTGGCGGGTGGATCATGAGAAGGGTCTTTGAAGTGGTAGGATGGGTTTAACAAAGAAGTCCTGTTACTTGCTGAGATCTGAAAGTATGTGTCACTTGGGCCACAGGATTTTATAACAGCAAGCACAACAAGGATGCTACACACTCAGAATTAATTCAGTCAGCAGAGAGGAAGGATTTTCTTTTCTCATCAGTCACTTTTAGTAACTATAATAGGAAATGAAATATGGTCTGAAGGTTAAAATTCTGTCTGGTGATCTGGATTCAGTCTTCTACCCTGAGTGACACTGAAGTCGAATTTTGTCTTGTCTGTCTCTACTCTAGGACACCACAGATGTGACGAATATATGTGAATAGTGAAGTGAAAAGCATGAATTAGGGGTCTTAAAGAATAGATTTAATATGCTACCTTGAAAGACCCTTTCTTTGAAACTCTTCAGTGAGTGCTGTAAGCATTGTTCATTTGACTAATAGGTGCCTAAACTGTAAGGCAGTTACACGTCTTGTTTTTAGCATCATGGGGATTTCTTGATTATATACTTATATTCTAGTCGTATTAGGAGCAAGTGAGAATTTTGACATATTTGTACTCTTTAAGTTATTTCAAAGATGTGGAAAATTTAGCACTTGTGGAGTTTGGCTATAAATTCTTGTAAATGACAATTATACCTCCACTTCTGGAAAGTGCCATTAACTACATAGTCATAATATTCACAGGTTCTCAAATCACCTGTACACCTTAGTTTAAACAGTCTTTTTCTTCATCAGGCATCTTACCTGTTAGTGAAATGAACTGTCTCAAAGGCCATATTTATTGCCCTCCTTTTCCCTTGTGCCCACTCTTCTTCCCTGCACAAATAATTTTGTATCCAAATTACCACCTAGCCATGAGGATGAGGTAGTGGGCCGTACAGGCTTTGTATGTTTCCCTTCATTGATAAGATAATGCTAAAATATTTAGCAATACAGGATACCAGAGTGATCAGGTTTCCATTTTGGTTTCTCAAGCACTGGCTGCCAGGCATCTAATGTTGGGGGTTGTTTTGTTTTCTGACAGCCTAAAGACATCTCTACCTAAGCTGTTACAGACAGTTTTAAGAGGTTTGTACTATTCTGTACATAGGTTGCTTGACCCCTTTGCAATGGCTGATTGGTCTCCTGTTAGGAGACTCCTGTTTTTTCTTAATTAAGATAGTTTCCTCATTGTGGTGGGTTGACCCTGGCTGGATGCCAGGTGCCCACCAAAGCTGCTCTATCACTCCCCCTCCTCAGCTGGACAGGGGAGAGAAAATATAATGAAAGGCTCGTGGGTCGAGATGAGGACAGGGAGAAATCACTCACCAACTGCTGTCATGGGCAAAACAGACTCATCTTGGGGAAAATTAATTTAATTTATTCGCAATCAAATCAGAGTAGGATAATGAGAAATAAAACCTAAATCTTAAAACCCCTTCCCCCCACCCCTCCCTTCTTCCCAGGCTCAACTTCATTCCTGATTTCTCTACCTCCTCCCCACCAGTGGCACAGGGGGATGGGGAATGGGGGTTGGGGTCAGTTCATCACACGCTGTCTCTGCTGCTCCTTCCTCCTCAGGGGGAGGACTCCTCACACTCTTCCCCTGCTCCAGTGTGGGGTCCCTCCCGTGGGAGACAGTTCTTCATGAACTGTTCCAGCGTGGGTCCCCCGTGGGGTCACAAGTTCTGCCAGCAAACCTGCTCCAGTGTGGGCTTCTCTCTCCACGGGTCCACAGGTCCTGCCAGGAGCCTGCTCCAGTGCGGGCTTCCCATGGGCTCTCAGCCTCCTTCGGGCATCCACCTGTTCCAGCATGGGGTCCTCCATGGGCTAGAGGTGGATATTTGCTCCACTGTGGACCTCCATGGGCTGCAGGGGGACAGCCTGCCTCACCATGTTCTTCACTGTGGGCTGCAGGGGAATCTGCTCTGGTGCCTGGAGCACCTCCTCCCCTCCTTCACCGACCTTGGTGTTGGCACAGTTGTTCTTCTCACATATTGTCACTCAATCTTCTCTTTAGTTTCAGTTGCACAGGTTCCCCCCCTGCCCCCACCTTCTTAAATATGTTATTCCAGAGGCGCTACCACCATTGCTGATGGGCTCGGCCTTGGCCAGCAGTGGGTCTGTCTTGGAGCTGGCTGGCATTGGCTTTATTCAACATGGGGGAAGCTTCTGGCAGCTTCTCACAGAAGCCACCCCTGTAGCCCCCCCTGCTACCAAAACCTTGCCACACAAACCCAATACACTGATAATGCTTTCCAGACGTGGCTTCCTAGTGTTTTTCTTTAATTGCCCTCAAGATAGGGTTTTCTGATTGTGCTTCTCAGGTGTGGTTTCCTAATTGCGTTTCCTTAATCACACAGCATGCATGCAACAGTAAGGTTGCTTGAATGGGTCATATATACATTTTTGGTTTAATTTCTTTAGAACTCATTTTACACTGCCATGATTCATTAAAATAACAAATATATAAAAATAGTTTGTAATTAATTTATTAATATCTGGATAATCATGGCATTGTTTCTAATGTTAGCAATTTTTTTACTTAAGTTCATTAGTTCTCTTCAGATTAGAACAATACCTGAACCTGTGTTTTTCCTGTAACATAAGCAAAGGTGTTGAGAGCCTACAAAATAAGGTCATGACGTTCATTACTAGAGGAATGTCTTTATTTCCTATCTCCTGTCAGAAGGTCAGAGTTGCAGGTGTTAGCTCTGGTTTTAACATGGCCAGGATCTGTGGATAATGTTAGCTTTAGGCAAATTTTTACAGGGTGTCTGACAGAAAAAAAAATACCGTAGGGATGAGAGGAAAGTGTTATATGAGAACTCTTAGAATGAGATGTCTGTCCATATATAAACAGCTAATAAATAAGTAGTTAATATAATAAATGATTATTCAGGAGATGTTTCTGGTTTTGTCAGACTAGTAAAACTTATCCTTTGCAAATGTGTAATTCATCACAAGTCTCTAAAAATGCATTATCTTTTGCTGTTTCCCTTGTGAGATATGCAATTTGAAGCCCCAGGGGCAAGATCAGGAGAATATCTCTTTATTACTACTTATTCTAGTGGCAAGAGAAAAAGACAAACTGCTTCAGCTTCATTTTTATTGCCAACAGCTCAAGCAAGAAATATTTCTTGTTTGTTTATTTTTGCTAGATTTAAGTTTTGGATGAGGAGTTATTTCATTGCTAAGCACTAATGACAAATAAGCATTACAGCCTTGATAAATACACTTAGGACTAAGGATCACAGCAAGAAAACTCCTTCCTTGGACAATAGCGGATCGGAACATGGCTACAGAGGCAGCACATGGGTTTTCTCATGCTATGGCATGGAGCGTGGGTGTGTGAGGCAGGGTCCTGCCTGGGGCTTCAGCGTGCTCCCAGGTCCTTAGCTGCACCCCCAAATTTCTGTGGTAGCAGCTAAGATCTGAGTTCAAGTCCAGCCAGATGTGATTTAAGACATAAGGTGTGTTCTACTAATGTCTTGAAATGAAAAAATAGTTTGCACTGTTATTGGAAAACATATATTAAAGTGATGTGAAATTGCAGTATTTTCAAGACAGTAGAAACTGAGGCAGCATGTCTCTTTACCCATCTGAATATCACACAAATAAATTGTTTGGGAAATCTCTGGTTAGGGCTCTGGTTTTAGTTTTGTTTTGTGGTTTTTTTTGTTTGTTTTTTTTGGTGTTTTTTGTCTCAGAAGGACATGGCTTAACCAAATGATTGAAATTTTGGAAGAGGTAGGGACTCTTTTGTATAGACAGAAAGTAGATAAAATACTTCCAGAGTTCACAAACTGGCTAAGGTGTCACAGATCTACAAAGCACTGAGAGGAACTTACAGATTGTGAATGTATTGCAAGACTGGGAAGAAATTAGAATCCCTGAAAAAGTGTTTAGTAAAACCACACAACCCCCCCATTTGACTAGCCCATATCCGTGGGCACAGCACAGCCTGGATTAGTCTCCCCAAATTTCAAGAAGCTATCTGGGGTGACTATGTTAGGATGCTCAGTTTTCTTGTATGTTTGATACCCAGAGATCCATGGCTGAATTGTTCTCTAAAAGTGCATTGCTCTCTCCATGCGAAGAAACCGTAAGTAATTTGCTTCCTAATTCAGTTGCTTTAGAGGTGAGCTGGGTGACAGGCAGGAGAAGCCTGGGCCTTGCTGTCCCTACAGCAGTAAAAGGCCATCATCAAAACGCCCTTCAGCACCAGACTTTTTCCTGTGGTGCTGTTGGGAAATGACTTACAGCTTGTTGATGCTCTGCATCGTCTGGTTCCCAGATGGGCACCTGCGCTAATGACAGCGATGCTTTCCTGTTTCCTTGCACCGGTTGAAGTGGCTCATGTCTATCCTCCCCATCCCCAACAGTCTGCCTGTCCTAGGTAGTCCTGGGAGCAGCTGTAGCTCCAGTGCACAGATGGGATATACTTTCTTCCAGAAGAAATATCTCTAAAAGTATTTGCTGCATAATTGTGCCTGTGTTCTATTATTCTGTGCTAAGAACGACCACAGACTGTCTTGCTCTAATTGTAGTAGAATTTATTGAAAAACACCTTTTGGCTTCAGTGTTGCCCCTCTCAGTGCCAACTGGATGGTCTTGTGGATTTATTTACACATGATAAGCCCTTTATCCTGGAGATATTTAACTTGTGCTCTGACTTGAAAGAACAGCTGTTGAAGTATAGGTCTACTTTTATATCAGTATCTCAAAGGAATATGTTCTTTAATTCAGCAGTGAAAAGGCTTAATAAACTGCCAGTGATCAGAATCTAATTGAATTTGCTCAATTAGAAAAAAGCATTGAATGGGTTTAAAAAAAAATTGGAAATACAATACTGAAAAATTAAGCTTTCTGAAACAAATTTGATACTAGACACCAAAGAACATTTTTATCATCTTCCCATTATTACTTAAAAAAGGAATCGGATTTAAATGGGTTGCATGAATGATCTGAATGTGAAAAGCCCGGTGCTATGGCCCATGGCTACAAGAAGGCAGCAGCAGGGGCAGTTAACAGGTGGGTCCAGTATGTATGCAGCTCATGTTGAACTGCACAAGTTGCAGTTGTGTTAAGGTTATTCTTGATTATTGTACCTCTGTACAAAGTGCCTTTTTGTTTTTTACACACCCACCTTTCATGAATAGTAGGAATATACTGATAGGACTGTACTGGATAGACTCTGTCATGAAGTTCTCCCTTAATATGTATGCACAAAAAGTCAGAATATGCAGGGTTTGATTTTTATTGGTTTAAAATGCTTTTAAATAGCATTGTTTAATTAATATATCAATTACATTCATGTGATGCTAATTTAATCGGAGGGGGAAAAAAATCTAATAGAGCACTTCTGGATTTCTTGTCAATATAAAATAGATGACCTAAATAGATGTTGTGCGAAGAATATTAAAGGAATGAAAATTAGGTCTGATTTTATTAATGACATTATTGATTTTGATGCATGGTTAGACATGCTATTTATACATGAATTTTAAGTTAGTTAATATATAATTGAGTATGAAGAATTGCATTCTTTAGGTAAAATTGGACAGACGATAAGTGAATCACCTATAATAGCTCTAGTAACTTGACAAATTAGGATGGCATACTTAGCAATGTTTGTAAATGGAACACCATGTCTGTTGAAGTCTACTACTGCTAGTACTGTGATTTAGCTGTATTGTTTCTAAGCCTCTAGTAATGTGTTTGTACAACAGAAATACTCTCTCATTATGCTTTTTAAAATTATTATCTTAAAATTTTGATGATTTCCCAGAATTGAGACTTTTGACTGAGGCACAGAATGACATTAAGAAACGCAGAAATCAATTCTGCCTCTTGGTACTTTCTGCTGTCGTCCCAACAAACTCTTTATACACGTTCCTATTTTTAAGAATAAAAGTGGTTCCTTTGAAGATTTTTGTTTAATGCTTTACCAGATTAACAGATCTACATGCTGCTCCAAATGTGCCATATTTTTAAATGCTGAAACTTTTTTTAGTGTGGATTGACTATTACTAGTTTCTTGAAAATAACAGAAAGTACAAATTGATAGCAGTATGGGGTAAGCCTTTGTAATATGAACCTGTGTGAACTCGTGCAACAAGCCGCAATGTCTGTAGTTGATAACATTTTGCTGTCATTACTGGTTGAGAATAGATTTGAGCCTGTGTTTTGGAGGACAGACATTTAAATCATTCAATGCCTAAGTCCTCGTGGATGTTGCATAATATAGCATGTAAGTGGGCATGTACCGGGTAAGATGCACGCAGGATTCTTGCTGTATTCAGCAGTGAGAAGAGGCTGCGTTCAGTTCTGAGCATCACGTTTCCTGGAAGATACAGGGAGACAGAGAATTCACATGAGGCCAACAACTACAAGTCTTGAAACCATGAAAGAACTGTAGTTTATTAGGTGCGGGGGGTGGGGAAGTGAAGCAAGGCACATCTCCAGTCCTAAGACATAAAACATGGAAAGAAATAAGCTATGTACACTGTGGATGAGACAGAGGGTAATGGGATTCAATTTAAGTGTGGGAGACTTAGATTTGATGCTCTGAAAAACTTTCCATCAACAGTGAGGATAGTGAAGCATGAATAGGTTACATGGGAAGGCTGTAAAGTCTGCCACTATGGACTGTTAGGAATCGCACAGGTATGACAGCAGGGGTTGCCTCTGGTTTTTTTTCTTTTTTTTTTTTAATTATTTGCAGACACTGAACTGTGAACATTGCTATATTGCTATGGGAATGCCTATGAGCTAGAATATGACCTCAGGATACAGCACAGAGTTAGGGGCCACTGAATTTTACTACCATTTGGTGTATCGTTTGGGTTTCCAAATTCTGTCTCTGCTGTTCTGTGCAAAGCTGCCCCAGCTGTATTTAGTGAGAAGGTGCTGGGAAGAACAGAGAATAGTGCTGTCAGAATGTGATCCTCCTCAAAATGCTTTTATGTTTCCCGAACAGTTGATCAACAGCATAAAGTTATATAATGATTTGCAGAGACCCGAATGCTTTAGCAAAAAAACTTGCACACAAATGAGTGGGACCTTTTAACAGTCAGTGAATTGCCAACCGATTCAAAAGATCCAAATATTTTTTTCTCCCAGTTCTGTATCACTTCTCACAATCGCATTGATGCCACTGTTTCAGAGGGTGGCTATAGCTCATGTCAGGACTCCCGACGTGTTTTTGAGTGCTCTTATCTCCTGTGCTCTTGTGCTAGCGGCACCTTTTTAAAACCTAGTTTGTCACTAATAGCTCTAACTCTGGATGGATAAGAGGATCCCACTGCTAGTGAGTGCTTTTAATAGATACCCATATCCCATAAAAGAATCTGAATAGAACAGGCACAGGCAAATCTGAATTTGCTTCAGTGATAATCCTGTTTGACCCTTCCTCTGTCAGCTATTTATTAGCATTTAGTTAGATTGCTCCCATGTGAATGTGGAGACTTGCTGTGGATTCACAGAAAAGGAAACAATTCATCTCCTCAAAATTTAACCTAAAATCTGCCTGAATGCTACAATTTTGAGGATTGCATTGGCATTGAGTTTTCTGGTTACTAGAAAGCTGGTGGTTTAGTGCTACTTTTGTCAGGTCTGTGATAAGGTTTGCATATTTATGTAAATGTATGAGTTCTTCAAGGACTGTTTAGAGATTTTGAAATTTTTTAAAGATAAATTGCATTTATATCTGTAGTTGTGATACATAACTGAGGAAAGCAGAATTTGTGTTTTAATCTGGCTGGAAACAAGTCCTGGTTCCCATGAAATGCTCATGTTGGGTGGTTCTCAACTGAAACTTCTGTCTGTTGCCTGAAATTCTGTGGTCAGGAGCGTGGCACTGTTCTGGATTGGCTTGAATCTGCTCCCACTGAAGACACTGGAAGCAGAAACAGCCCAGGGCTGCTGCTTTTCAAAATCTGCCGAACCCTGGGCTTGTCGGTGCTGTGCTTTGGAGAGCAATGCATAGGTTCGAGCTAGTTATTGACCCAGCTTTGGAGCTGAAATCTGTCTGAGTGAAGCTGTGACTGAGCTGCTAAACCCTGCTGGGAGGTAAGCTAATTACCTTAAGCGTAATACTGAGAAAATATAGTTATATAGCCTTCAGGTCCTGAACTACTAGCAACACAGTACTGCATTGAGCTGCATGGTTGCGCTGTAATAAGTTTGAACCCCTGTTGGGATCTTTGCACCTTGCTCTATTACATCTTGTAAATTCCCCCTTTATTTTTTTCTGTTTGAAGATGACCTAAAGTTTTAATACTTTCTGTTTTCTAATACCTGGGGAGTTTGTCCACCAAAAGGAAAAACAGCATAAAAATAAAACACAATTATAGCTCCTTCACTTCTCTCTGGACTAGGAAACACTAAATGTAAAACTAAAAACCAGCTAGTCCTCTTTAACAATAAAATATATTTTACTGAGAAATATGTATTATTTAACAATAATGTTTAGAATATTTAAGTTTAATATGAACTGTAACTGTGATTTGCAATCTCATCTGGTGATATTTTTTGTTGTTAATAGTTATTCATTACAGCCAGCTATTGTGTGAAGTATATTATGTCATAAGCTTTAAAATAAAATATACATGCAGGCATTTCAAGTTGTAGTTATTCTGGAGCCTCTGTATTTGGTTATTGTTAGTTTCACATACTTGTAACAGCAAAACCTTATGGCTGTATAAAAAATTTCTGAACATTGTAAAACTGGCCTCCTCAAAGGATAACGCATGAATTGCGGTTTATGAATTGGGGATAACTAGTAAAACTCAGCTATGGTAAATCTGGAGATGAGCAAGTTGCTCTAGGTCACTTGTAGAGGCGTACGTAACCCTTGTGAGAATCAAACAATTTAGACGTGGCAAACAGTTTATTGAAAGGGAGGATTTAAACTGTTAAGATTGTCTTAGTCCGTTTCTTGGCAGGTTATCATTTCCCTGGTGGTACAGTAGGTTAGGGTTGTTGCAGTAGAACCAGAAATGTTAGTTGGGGCCTTGGAGTTGATTTGTGAGAGCAGTGAAGAGGGTGGGTGTGCAAGTTTGTATCTTCACTCAACTACAAATACAACTCTCGAGTTTATGATCACTTAACCTCAATACGTGCCACTTCCATAGCTGTCTACCCAAAGTGAACATATTGACTGAAATCCTTTTTAACTTTTGTTCTCTTGCCAAATACCTGTATTGCTAAGAGGGGGAAAAGGAAAGAAGGTTGCACATTCGGTATCTCTTTAAGCATTGCTGGATCTTTTATTTTCTCCCATGTACTTACCCCTCCAGAGTCTTGCTCTTCTCTCTTGCTCTGCAGTTGGGAACTCCATGGAGGCTGCTCCATTATTGCAGAGAAAAGGTTCTTTAAGATGCTTTCACCTTCTAGTTATTTTTTCCTTGTTTGCCTTTTCCCTTCAAATCCCCATTTTTCCCTACTACCTGTAGCATAAACAGTTGTTTGCTGCTTCTGTAGCCTGAAGCTCTGTTTGCTTCCTTGCAAGGGAAGACAGAATTGTCTTTCTCTTCCTAACACACTGTCAATCTTTATCTTCTTCCAAGGTCTTTCACTTGATCTTTTTTCTTCACACATCTTGCTTTTTCTTGCAGCTTCCCGAAGTTCCTTGCAATGCTTGTAGGTTCCTTTAATCTCTGCTCTTCTCTTTCTGCCCTAAAACCTCAGGGAACTTGCCTCTGCTTCCTGCTGCTTCTCTGCTTTGCCTCTGTGTCCTTTGTGCAGCGCTACTGCAAGGACCCTGAGCTGTCCACTGACATCCCCTCCTCCTGGTGCCAGTGGGCATCTTGAAAACTCTCTGCAACTGCTTTTTCTGGGAGTTGGGTGGGTATGTATAGAATTTGATGTACTCAGGGCTGTAGCTAAGCTAGGCACAGCCTACATAAAAGTAAAGGAGACACATGAAAACATTAAAATCTTGGAGCACATTTAAAAGTTTTGGATATATAAGGGTCACAATCTGAGGCTTTTTTCATTCTATGTTGTAATGAATATGTACGTGATGGTAACAATACACTGATTTATATTTCAAAAAAATACAATATTTCAATTACTACAAAAAAGCAAGGTCTGCCACCCAATCCATGGTAAATGTTGTAGAACGTTTTTATAAGGTTTCCTGGCTAAAGCAAAAGTCTATTTTGAAGTTATTAAAGTTCTATAATGAGCTACCTTTCTAAGCTCACTGATAAAAATATAATATTCTGTGCCTCAATACAATAATTCAGTGAAATTAACCAAGTAAGTGGTCAATGAAGCAAATGATTAAAAAGCAGAGGATTGAAAAATTAAGATTAAGAAGGGATAGAATTGTATTTTCTATTACTGTACATTTTGGAGGTCATAATTAAAGCCCACTGCATAAAGAGTAAAACCACCCTTTTAAAATGTGCAGAAGTATGTAGGGGTGGTTACATTTTTGCCCGCTGTATCAAGCTAGGTATGTGTTGCTAACTTTATGCAGTATATGTAATAGGAGTTAACAATCTTACATTCATCTCTGCTTCTATTGCTACAAAATAGATGTTCAGCTGTGTTCATTGGTGACTTCAGTCTTTATGTTTTTGATAAGCACTTTTATTCTAAATTAAGCATACAAATTGTCAAAACTGAAAGTACATTAGCTAGAACACCTGCTCATTTTTCATGCTGATATGTAAAGAGGATTACAAAGTTTAAAATGTTTGCAAGAGAATCTGCAAACCAGGAAAACAGTGAATAAATTATTGAAACGGTCTTAAGCAGCTGTTCTAGCTTTCCTGCCTTCCTACTTATTTTTGCTAAATATCCTTAGCTGGGTTATACAGGCACTGTGGGGTGTAAGAATGATCAATATACTTGAGGACAGAACATTTTTTTTCTGTTGCTCGTATGAATATTTAGGAAGATTATTTTATTGGCCCACACTGAGATCTCTTCCTTCTTATTCAGCACTGAGGGATGATCACTGTAAAACTACTTAGTGGTTTGGAAGAGTTGCATCACATTATTTTTGTGCAGTGGGACAGGATTATCTTAAAATCAGGAGGTTGCAGAATAAATTGACAGAAGCTATTCCTAGTTTCCACATTGCCTATGTCAAGAGTTATGTCAGGAACATGTCTTGGCTACCTTGTGGCCTTTTCCCCTGACCCTGGGAGTCTGGATGTGCTCAGGGCATGTACCTGGAGACTTGAAGGGTCCTACAGTTCAGGTGGACATTGTAGGGAACATTTCAATAACAGACATCTTAAGTCTGGATTCTTCTGAACATACTAAAAGGTCCTTTAACATTAGCACCTTCTCATGCAGCATGCACTGTGTGCAGCATGGTTTAACACCAGCTATGTTGCCTTTTCCTGATCTTACCACAACTGCGTGTATTTCACACTCAAAGTTCAAGAGGACTGGGAAAATAGCATCGGTCTGTTTCTTCCAAAGTCTTCATAGAAAATCTACCAGTAAGCTTGGCACTAATTTGCAGCTTTGGTGATCGCAGCAGCAATGTTTGGAGGTTAGAGGTAATCTATTGTGATCGGTTTTTATTTGATAGGCTTCTATCTCTGGGAGTGCTAATTCATTAGCTTGTGTGTTAAACATACTTACAGTTAGGTTCACAGACCATATTAAGGCATTTTAAGGCCATGTTCAGCCCTGATGTTTTGCACAGAGACAGGCTATTTGAAGAAGCAATGGAGACACACAAAATTTAAAAAAACCCCTCCCAGAACACCCCAAGCAACCTCCAAACTCTTTGCAGCATTGGTTTGATACCAAGCAATGGTGAATGCACTTGCGTGAATGGAGCAGCTACTAAAGGGAAGGAAGAGACTCGGTGTTAGAGATCCTGCCAGAGGGGATGTCAGTGGAGATCTGTTTGGAAGTCAGCAGGAGTTGTAACTTGATGGGCTGGGCTATTTCTTTTAAGAGCTAGCTGCTCTTAAATATTATTAATTGTCACTCAGAAAATTCCTTTTGACTTCACAATGCTGGTGGTGATAAGCAGCAGCTCAGAGACTCTCAGACGTGCATTACTGTCGCTTGTTGGCTGTGCTACGTGGTTGACCTCATGCAAGGACACTGGTACAGCCTTGCTTTACATTAGCTTTGGATATTGCCTCCTTGCATTGATACCTATATCTGGATCTTTGCTTTCATCCTATGGCTGGAATATTTTTAACTTTGTGTACTTGGCACCAAGAGTAATTTTTAGTTCTGTGCATAAATTAATGGCCTGGATTTTATCAGTGTCAGACTTCCTCAATTCCTACTGGTGTCAGTGGAAATCATTTGAGCTTAACACTGCTGAATTTGAAGCCATTAACTTTAAATGTGTAAACAATTGTCCTCAGGCAATTGGGTGTAAATGTAATGGCTTGAGTTTTTTAACACTAGTTCTATAACCAATTAAGGACTATTACTCAATAATTTTGGCATTATTAATTTCTTTTAACTAATATTTACCAATATTTCAACACTATAGTTATTACACAGGAGTCTTTGAAAGTCTCAGTGTATTCAGTTTTCATAATTAGGTATGATTTTTGCGGTTACCTTTAATATCCCAACTTGGGGACCTCAATTGAATCTAATTATGTTTCAATTGAAAATAAGACATTCCACAGACTGAAGCTGTAGATCAGGGCTCATTAGTAAAGCAGCTCATTATTTTTAATGAGCAACTTCATTATATCTGATTCTGCAGAGAACAAGACATAATTCTGTCGATGCAGAGAAGCTTTTTAAACTTTGGTAGCCAGCAGCATATGACTAACAGCCTGAATTGGGCAACAAAGATTAGTAGGGTTAAAGAAATACCTCATAGGATTCTAGCCTATCCCCACAGGTGAGTTATAACAGTCAGTCTGCAAAATAATTTTCTGTTTCTTTTCTGTTGGTGTGAACTTTGTTAGGCTGGAATAGTTGTATATTACCTTTTAAATGGTCTGTTTTAGAAAAGCAATTGCAAGGAAAATTCACAATAAAACATATTTTTCAGGGAAGTTATACTCTAAAGAAGGTGGTAGCAACACCTTTCTGCCAATCCAAGTGCCTGCTGGGAGTGTTACAATATGCATACTTTTCCCTAATGCAGCGTTTTGTGTTTGGTCTCTGAATTAGCTTATGAATGTGTAAAATCATGTTGCCTGACAACTGTCTGGGGAGGGTACAAATTAGCAAGGTGTCTCAGGTAAGCATACTGTTAGTACAGCTCGATGCAGGTATTTGTGTGCCTCCTGGCAGGGAGCTCCGTGCTGTTCTGCTGCACTGAATCTGTCGGGGATCCACTGTGAAGGCGCAGGAGCTTTGTCCTTTGTGCTGAGGGGAAGAGTCTGTGACTCTGCAGATCTGCTCCTGGATTTCCATTAATGCATTGTTGAAAAGGAACAGGTATTATTAAGCAGTGAGGATATAGCCGAAAATGGGCTTAGCCGTAAGTCTGATCAACCTTTTTGTCTTCTTGGACACACAAGCTATTTGGTGAAAAATGCAAAATTTGAACTAAATTTAGTAGGGACTTCTAGCTTATTTGTTAGCGTCTAGGGTCATAAAATTGATGTTGTAGTGTGTCTGGCTTTCATGCTCCAGCCCTGTGGCTATGGGTAGTTGCTCAGGGTGTGGAGAGCTCAGCATCAGTTTGCTCCCTTTCTGCCCAGGCAGAGTGGAGCCAGCACCAGCCCAGACCTGCTGGCGCTGGGTGATTGGGCTTGCCTTTGTGGTCTCATACCCATACTTAAAGAAGAAATATTTGAAGACCTGGGCAATTAAAGCAAACTGGAATTCTGCACGCTGAAGTTTTGTTGAGTTTTTAATTTGGGCCAATCTGAGCACTGGTTGACTGGAGGAAATCAAGCAGACGGTCTCTTCCCCTTATGCTATGCATCTTCCCTGCCCCAATGGTGGTAACAAAGTATTTCTGCAGGAATTAGGGCTGCAGATGTCTGCTGACTGCTCAGGCATGGGGACCAGGAGGGGCCAGAATAGGGATATTAAGTTTTCAAAGAAAAACAACAAACACCACAATTCATATTTCTTCATCTTGTTCTGGGAAACAGTTGAATTATTTGTGTATGAGACTGTAAACACCCTGAAGCAGATGTAGTGCATACATTTCAATGAAGTCACTTTGGCAAAGTTATAAGCAACTGAAAGCAGGGCTTTATAATAGGAAGTGCCTTAGCAGGCAGTCCTGTCAGCCCTGTCTATAATATCTTTTTAATGATTCAGATTCTACGGAAAGGATGGCTAGGTCATTACACACTCAGATGGGCATCTGATTTAAAACTTTCAGTCCTGTGTTAAAAAAAATATATATGTGTGTGTATATATAAAAGGAGCTGGGACAGCTGCAATAACAGATGATGCAGAAATGGCCTGGTAAGACCAAAATCGCTGTCTTTATGCAGAAAAAAGATTAGTTATGACCAGACCCTTTTATAATTTAGTTCCAAAAAGGGAAAGAAAACAGATGTAAACAGGAAAAGAAGTTAAACTCTGCTTCTGTAGAAGAAATGTCAAACTGACAATTCTTGATGGAAGTTTCCACAGAACAAGGAAGGAAACAAGCAGGAATTTTAGAATCATTAATAATTCTTTTATTATCTACATATTATATTGGGGGGAGGGGAAAGAAGATAAGGGAGGACCCTGAAGATTCAAGAAAGTGAACAATATCTATCTGAAGTAGAGAACAAAAGGACTAAGAAAATTGTGTCCAAAGTGGCCCCTATATTCAATCTCTAGAAAGACTCTGGAGTAATTCTAAAATTATCAATATGTAAGCAGACGCGGAATGACAAGATGGTAATAAAAAAATCAACAGTGATGGTTCAAGAAGGTGGCACATCAAACCTGCGTCACAACTGTGTTTGTGGTTAAGGTGGAAGCAGTATGTGATCTATCAACTTTAATACTTTCCTATATGACAATGCTATTAGTTGACTTGGCAGATATAATCTAGATGAAATAATTGTAAGGAGATCTCAGAAGAGTATGAAGAACCACTGTAATACTGTTTGCCAATCGAGAGTTTTGGTCCGTCCCCCAGGGATTTCTGGATCCAGCCCTGTTCAGTATTTTCATAAGAAGTTAGCTGGTAGAATAGAGAATACACTTAGTAAATGTGTAGGTAGTATTTGAACTGAATTCACTTGTGTTGGAAGACTCTTCTGACAAATCAGAGAAAATATAAAATAACCTTGATAAAATAGCGACATGGTCTAAAATCAGCAAGATGAGAAACACAGTAAAGACAATTGTATACTGTATCTGGAAAGGTGAAGTTAAATGCACAAATAGAAGATGGGGAGAACTTGCTAGGCAGCAATACAGTGAAAATTTATTTGGGTGTTAGCAGAAAACAAACTAAAATACATCAACAGTTTAATGATGATTCAAAAAAAATGAGACCTGATGCTGGTCAAGCTCTTATTAATAAATGACAGTTTCTCCATGTTTGGGTAGAGGTTTTGTGTACTTTTCAGTGAAATAGGCCCAAGATTTGTGCCTCCCACTTCTCTTGTCTCTTCTTCTTATGTGTCATCTTCAGTTCCTGGAATCAGTAACTGAAATAAAACCAGAAAATAGAGGGCTTTCCTTACTGCTGTGAGCGGACTGTTTCTAAAACGTCTGACTCATCCCTCTGCTTACATGGGTGATAAAGCAAAATATAAAGCATTTCATGTGCAATGCACTCAGTATTCTATTTTTCCCATTTTAAGATGTTTTCTGTTGCAGAGGTGTTAATGCAGCGTGTATGAGCATACCAAAATCAGAGTTAATCTTGCAGTACAGATAATTACAACATTGAAACCACTGTGTAACAACTTATATGAAGGGCAGTATAACATTTGCCTGAGGTCTCGAGTGCTCCTTAGGCACTGAGCTTAAGTCCCACCTAATCTAGCAAAATCCTGCTTTGATGTCACTGAAGTTGATGTAATTATCATTGTAATTATTATTTCTTCCCATCTGCAACTTTAGACATGAGTTAAGACTGAAGTGCTTTGGGATCTCATTGATTTTTAACAACGGAATCAAACCCCAGTTACATTGGCTGCACTGTCTGTCTCAAATCAGTTTTGTGATTTGGTTTCTGTGACAGGAATTAATGTCACTGACCACTGGTAACACAGCGTTTGTATTTTGCATACATGAAGTTTTTATTCGAATCCCTCAGAGGAGGTAGAGACTAACAGGAGAACTACAGGAGTAAGCTTTTTATGTGAAAAGGAATCAGGTTTATTTTCTACCTCACAGGTACGCTTTCACTTTCTTTGAACTTCAAGTACATTTGTACTGTCTTTTAAGCTTATGATATAACCTTCCTTCCTGTATATCTATTCTATTTATTAATTCCTTTCCTTATGATATAATAGAGCATTTCTACAAAATATAATCCTCTATTTAAGTAATTTCTTCTCAGCTTAAAGCTGAGTGAACACGATTTCCATTTTGCTGGAAAGATTCTTCCAGTTTTTTTTCCAAATCAGAACGTGTCAGAACTAGGGTTGATCAGAAATGATGCTGTCTATTCAAGTCAGAAGCAATTATCAGTAGACTTAGAAGATAACAGTATCTGCAGAACAAAGGCAGCTGATAACAAGCCTGAAATTACATTTAAAAGGTGTACTTCATGTACTGTTTTGAAATGCTATAAGATGCAGTGAATACATATACTAGCTTTGTAACAAAACCCGGTAATGTAAAATTTCTGATCTCTGGAATTCTTGTTATTTTGGTTTCACTCCTTGAAAATCAACCTATAACCTTGGAAAAGTTGGCTCTTGAAATGAACAGACCAATACAGAAGTCTGCATAACACAGATATTTCTCAAAACCTATAAATGTGATAAAACAGAAGTCAGGCCTAATAAAAGCTATTTTTTTCTGTCTGATTTTAGCTATATCTATTTAGTTCTGTGTGGAAATAGAAGTTGTATGAATCTTGAGGAATGCTATAAAACTGTGTAACGAGAATTGACGAGTTACTTCAGAAAGAACATGTGGAGGAGAATAGTCAGTGCTCCAAATCTGGAGCTTTCTGCTTCCTTGGTCCAGCCATAGGGTCTGTAACAGGAGTGTTTTAGTCTTTAGTTTTGACACATGCCATTCAGTTGTTCCCGCTTACCAGTATGGAGTGTCCTCGGATCTCAAACTGGTTTCCTTTCTGATAAAATGGCATCAATACATGTTCTTCAAGAGTGGAGCTATGATTCCAACTCCTGAATGACACTCACAGCGACACTAGTCCGAAATAAGTCCAAAACACCTATGCTGTGGGTGTTGGCTTCTCAGCATGTTTTACTTTACAGAAGTGTAGACATTGACTGTCACCCTTCATCTCTTCTTGTCTGCATAGATGGGCATTACAGGCGAGTGTTGTTGATACCTTGTGATTATTTTAACAATGAACAGTTCATGCTCCAGAATTCTCTTGCCTACATGCAAGCCCTACTAAATATTGTTCAACACAGTTTTACTTTTAAATCGTAACTCTTCCTTTGGTCACCCAAAATAAGTATTCGTGGCAATGAACATATTAAATGACAACTATTTGATGCATAATCAAGTAACAGTTCCATCTTAAAATCTTTAATGTATTTTTTTGTGCAAACTAGAATGATTTTTTCCTTGTCTCAGGTAAGACTGCTATTGACCAACAACTACACCTCATTTGCTATGTATATGTGATTTTATTTCTTTATCTTGCCTCAATCTAATAGTCTTTTGGAGTAGACTATACTTACGATGTTTTATAAATGGTAAAAACCCCCTTATTTACAAAAACAACTTTGGTACTGCTTGTATAAGAAAAATTTCTGCCTTCACTTTCACCATCCTTCGCTTTTGTGGTACAAAAACCTTTTTCCTGGATTCTGAACAAGAGATGGAGGAACGTTTGGTTTATTCAACTTGATTCTATTACTTTAGCACTAATGGACACTCAGTCACCGGTTTGATAATTAAGCTTCTATTTTAATACACATTGCTGTGTTAAGGTACACTATTTTGCAGTATTTACAGTTAAAGATTTGCATGGAAAGCAATACGTTTCAGAATTCATTCTCAGATTTTAAGAAACAGAGTAAATAAACGTGTGTACTCTGAGATAATACTGTGCTATTAATGATGCCTAGTTCCTGCTGGTATTTCCATGCTAGCCTTTAATCTCAGCATGGATGTGCTATAGGAAAGAGATGATCGAGCACCTCTCCTACGAGGACAGGCTGAGAGAGTTGGGGCTGTTCAGCCTGGAGAAGAGAAGGCTGC
>VYZW01051301.1:64709-78579 GCA_013401315.1 Balaeniceps rex
ATATTAATAGATATTGGTTTTTAAATGTGGTGGAAAGGGGTTGATTCAGCACAAAATTGTGTGAAAGACTGTTATCTATGTGGTCTATGGATACCATTGCTTTGTTTTGAATAGCCCTGTTCCAAATATTCCAAACACCTATGTGTGTTTAAATCAAAGGATCATAATAAAATGAAGACTGGCATGCTTAGTTGAATTTTTAAAGTGGGATGGAAATGTGGATTTCTGTTTAATGAAATAAATTTGTTCCTGTTGAATGATAGCAGTAGGCTTCTCTTCTAATCTGTTGCAAATAACCCAAAAATTTTTTAAATGTGGACTTGATTATAAAAGAAGTGGATTGGCATTTGACTTTCAAATGCATAGTCCGTCAAACTATCAAATTAATATTAAGTAAAATTAAGCTTCATATTTTGAAAATGCTCCTATATGCAAAAATCAGAATTATACAGCTATGACTTGAATGATTTCTGTTAAATGCAGGTATGTAAAAGATGTGATTAACTATCACTAGCAAACTTCAGTGACAATGTTATACATAATGCACCTGATGTACTTGAAAAATTTAATTTAAATTTGAGAAAGGCAGGAAAAAAGTTCCTAACTCTGCTCATAAAGGTAATTTTTGAATGTATTTATACTCTGAAATATATAAAATGGTTATTACTTATCAGTAACATGAGTGATATTAATTCATATTAGAGCGGGTTTTATTTCATAATTATATTAAAAAAAAGGTAATGCATTCCAGTTTTAAATGCCAAGTTCTGATTTTATGTACGCAACACTTCTGGATACCTCATACTTTTCATATCAGCTTTTCTTGTTTCGTGCTAAGATTCCTCTTCCTGAGAAGTTCCTTCAAATATCTTTGAAGAGATCAGAAGTGGATTAAATCTAAGGGAAATAATTACAATTGATTCAACCTTTCAGGCTGATTTTGCCCTTTCTTCATGTGACTGTGATCTGTGTTGTTCAATGATAGCGTATCCAATAATCTAAGTGAGCTGCAAGAAGAGACCATTGACCCAGTGCCTCTCCCACCATGTCCCCTAGGTTGTAGCTTCTTCAGGGGGCTAGGAACCCCAAAGAATCACTTAAACTGATGATCCATGCAAAAGCAGGCAGATCTGGACTGACAGGCATTTAGATATAGCTCTGAATCACTGCAATGCCAGCCCTCCCCAAATTTAGAAGTCCTCAGAAACTTAAGCTTTTCTTTGAAGAAATTATACTGGAAACTTTCTTTTACACCCCATGTAAGACTGGCTCATCACAATTTCTGTTGGCAGCCCTAAAGGTTTCTTGTTTAGAACAGGTTGTCTTTGGCACTAGCTTAGTTACACAGTTTGTCTTGCATATATTGACAATTTTAAGATGATGCTTCAGTACAGGTTACTACTGTGCTCTTGTTTGAAATGTTTCCTTCGTTTTTTCCTTCTTTTTGTAGCAATAATTTATTGCCACAAAATGTTGATATAGGTTGCTGACAGAAAGGAAGACCTGGGTATTCTATATATATGTATATTAAAAATTAAGAATGGAATGCTGTTTCCACTGACAGTGAAGTCAATGAACTAGAGAATTCCTAAGCACCTTATAGAATATTCATGCTCAGCAAACACTAGTTGGGGTACTATTATTCTCTAAATAGAAATCAATGGGTGTTAAATAAATGCTGTAGCTGAGGTGGTAAGAGATAAGACTCAAGAAAATAAGTGTGCAAACAAATAGGGTGCATTTTTGAGGAAGACAGTTGCATCATTAAGAATAAACCAGACTTTTTGACCAGGTTTATTGGAAAAAAGCAGCTTACTAGTTTTTCAGGTGTGCTGTTTGGTGTTTCTTGGACAAAAAAATTATATTAGTTGAGTAGTGTGAAGGGGATTTTTTTTTTTTGCTTAAATTTATATGCTTTTACAGGTCGTTTATGTTAACAACCAATCTAGTAAGTAATTTAGAGAAACCTAAGGGAGCTAAAGCAAAAACTGTGTAAAGGCAAAGATTTTTCTTAAAGCAGGTTTTGAAAAGAAATGGTACTGTACCAAATGTATTATTCTGAACTTACAGTGCAGGTTGTCATGCAAAAGCCTGAGTTCAAGAGCTAGCTCATGACTGGCAGTGGGACAGATTTTCTGAAAAAAGTAAAAATTTATGGTTAAGTTAGTAGTGACCTTGTGCTATGCTGTGCCAAGTAGGATGGCGTACTGAAACGTAGGCAGTGCAGGGGCTTTTGCAGACAGAAACAATGATTAAAATAGGTGCCCAAGTGGCATCTGGCCATGGAGATCCAGAGGAAAAAGGGAGCTAATCATTATCGGATTAGAGTTTCTTAATGTAGTCTATGGATTACTGCAGCTGTAAATATTCTTTGTGAAAGAGCCATGCTGCCAGGTTCTCTGTGATGAATAGCTGCCCTTGGAGCTCTCCTCCGGGGAGTATTTAGAAACTGTGAAGGTAGAAATAGCATAAATAGAGCACACTCCCTTTTCAATAACTTATCCTGGCTTCACATACTGAGTTTTTTATTGTTTTGTTTTTTCAGTAGGGAAAATCTAGAAGAGTCCAAATAACCTTCAGCCTTGCAGTATCTTATACTCACAGCTTCTTTTTGAGTGAAGCCTCATGGAGGGTTTGAAGAAGGGATGCCCCTGGATCAAGGAATATCATAGGGTTTTTTGGTGGCTCCTTCACCAGAGATACTCTTGGAACAAGCTGACATTTTCATTTTTTGCTTTACTTTCCTAAAACCATAACTTTTAGGAAGTGTTTGTATTCAGAATTAACTAAGTTCCAGAGCTGAGAAGTTTCTAGATTGTTTTAATAAACTGTGTTGTGTAATACTATGCATTTAGGAATTGCCTAGATTCCTATGGACTCTTGGATTAATACCTAGGTGTATCCCAGGAAGACAGCAGTGTAGGCATCGCTTGAATTTCAGTAATCTCCATTTGCCTAAAGCAACAAGGTTAGTAACTTTTTAGAGTTAGAGAGAGCAGGTAGCTGAAGATTTATATTTCTCTGCAGAAACTGTGGTGCATAAAGATCAAAATTTGTTTTAAATAACACATGGAGATCAATAAAAGAATGTGTTTATATCAGCTGCATGTTTATATTTTTATTATCAACATAACTACATCTCTTTAAACATTACTGGAAAAATAACTCACAAGGGAAATAGTAAATGGTTTTGTACTTACCACACTATACACATGGTTTATGGAATTAATATCAATTAAGTCCTCAGAGGTCACTGATGGCTTTAAAAAGCAAAACTAAGTGCTAAGACTATTCTAAACTTTTCATATTTAGAGATGAGGAAATTATTATCTTGATAAAAGCCTTGCTGTAGTTCAACCAGTTTTCTGTATTTGTCTCTCTTTTATATAATTTCAGAATTTTGGTGTTCTCAGGTGCAATGGGTTACCTTTAACCATTGTAGTTAAAGCAGTATGACTTTTTTTCAAATGTGGACCACATAGTGACTGTAATTCCTGTAGCAGGAATATGCTATAGGGTGATTTATAGAGGCATACTATCAGGAATTTTGGCAGCCTGGATGGGACTGCAAGCCATTTTCACCAGGTTGGCCGTTAGCGATTTAAACCTCTATCTACATAAGGACTTACTACCTGCATAGCAGTTAGAATCATAGAATCATTTAGGTTGGAAAAGACCTTGGAGATCATCAAATCCAACCATAAACCTAACACTACCAAGTCCACCACTAGTTGCACAAAGGAACAAGCTACCAGCTGATTGCAGCTGGTGAACAAAGACAAAATAATGATTTTTTTTTTTTAACATGAAACTATTTCAGAAATATGTCATTTGCTATCTTTTTTTCCTCTTAATGAAATGTTCAATTAAAACTCCAAAAGGTCCATGATAAATAGATAACTTCATTAAGAGATCTACATTACAAGGGAGATCAAGGTTCAGGTCTTCATTCTTGGCAGAGCAGAGACTGACTTTCTTCATAAACGTAGTCCAAGCTGGATGCTCTGGAAAGAGTACTTTCTAGTGTACTTCCTCTGCTCAGTCTCTAATCTCATTTTTTCTGGAATTATGCTAAAACTGTCTATATCTCTTCCTAATTCAGAATGAAAACATGTCAAAAGCTCAACATTTTCTGTATGAAACAATTTTTGGTTTATGGCCAACCCTCTGCTTATATATGTGGCAATCACTTAATATTTATTTTCTGCAGTAAGTCCTGATCCAGAGAAGCCATTAAGGATGTGTGTAATATTAACTGAGTAGTCCCATTGTTTTAAATGGAGCAATCGTAAAGTGTAGGCATTTAACTATTGCTCCTACTGGGACTAGTTCAGGGAATCTAGACGCATATCGGCAGGTATTCATGAATCTGCTACGTGAGCAGTAATTAGTGCCTTCTCAACTGCTATGTCATCAAATAATGGAAAAACCCCAAATCTATTCCCATGTGGATTTCAGTATTTCTGAAACTTCCTTCGCATCTATAGCAACTTCTCTTGTCTTAACATCACCCTGTTCCATGAAGCGCTTTGAAATCTGGTTGCAAGATTGTGTTGCAATGGGAATGCACATACAGCCGAAAAGTTGCATTGTGTTGCCCATGTTGTGCCTCTGTAATTTAATTGATGTACTGCAGCCTGTTAGCTGACCTTGTAACTCTGAAGTTCTTATTTTTCTTCCCTTGTACAATTGGTTCATGATATGTATGTGATTTAAATGCCTACTCCCTTTCCACAGTATTTAATGCCTCTTTTGCTACCCTGTCCATTAAGTTTGGTGCCTGTGGTGGTTTTTTGCTTGTACATGCTTTGCTGGCTTATCATACTCCTATTTTTGTTTGCCAGCATAACTATAAATAAAGGTCTAGTTGCGTTTTCCATTTTAGATATGTTTTAAAACTTTGTATCTTTAGTACAGAAATTTTGTTCACACTGAAATTTGATAATAAGGATTGCTTATGAGAATGAAAATATTCTAAAAATTCAAACAACACAGAGCCTCAAACTACTACATCTGTCTGGAACTTTCAAATAAGGGATACATCAGCTTCTGAAAGTCGAAACTGACGTTCCTTCAGAGTATGAGTTTTTCAACATGGAATGATCAGCATGTTCTGAGAAGCAGTACCTGTCTCCGAGCATCAGAAAGGACTGAAACTACTAGTAGAATAAAGTATCACCGATGGAAACATAAGTGGCAGAATTTGATTAGCTAATCTGCCTTGTTAATTGATTGCTGTAGCATTTTTGTTGCTATTCATTGCAACTTTTTGTCATATGTTTCTGAATATATAAGATCTTTAAAAGAGAATGGCACATTACAGCCAATATTGCACTTCAAGCTTGGAAAGAGATTATTTAACCAATCCAGTTTACCTAGTAGAAAGTGACTTTTACATTTGACATCTGTAAGAAATTGGGTAACTAATAACGATCAGGCTGGCAAGTAGCTATTGTGACTTGCGTAGATATGTACACATGCATAATACACACATACATATACATTTATGCATAGGTATACACATATACCAATTTTAAATGCATGCAACTGTCACTAAACACTAAATTGAATATGCTTATTTGTCTTTTCCTTTGGGGAAAATAATTACTGTAGTTGTGTTAACAAGATATGTGCTTTTGTCAGTTTTTATTTATTCCTGCAGAACTCATTAAAATGATATTTCCAGCCTGACTGGGATGTTCCATTCTAATATAATACTTAGAGGAAAAAAAAATAGCTAAACTACTGTAATGATATGCTGTGTCCTGCTATCCATCTTCCTGTTTGGTTCCCTGAGTTGCAAACATTTTAGGCCCATGGCTATCATTATCTGCTTTTACAATGCCTGAAACAATACAGCATCGTTCTCAAAAAGAATTATAGGTGAAATAATAATCACTTTGTAGCTCAAAACTGTGACTCTCTGTGCGTCTGTCATTTCAAACTTGCATCTAATTGTTTTTCATCTGCATTTATGTTTTGGCATTGGGACTAACATCAGTATTTCTGCTGTAAGGGTCAAAATGAGAGTCCTCCTCCTGAAATCATTGAAGAACAGCAGATTAAATTAAAAATGAGGCTTTCCCAGTACACATTACAGGTTTTGCTTTTGTCTTGGAGTAATTTACAAAACCTACTATTTGGGACCTAATGTTAATTAGGCTCCTTGCTGGCTCAGTCTTTTGCAGCCCAGCTGCCCTAGCCTGACTCTAAGCCATGGTTGGTTTGGGCAGGCAAGGTGCCTGCACCATCCCTCCCACCAGCACCACCCCATGTGCAGCAGACAGGTCTCCTTGTTTGAGAACAGGCCCCTGCTTGGGGGTGACGAGGGGGGAGGGGAGAGAGAGAGAGAATCCTTCCTCTTGGGAATGACCAGGACTGCCCTTCAGCCCTGGTTGATCCTTGAGGAGATACAGGAGAACAAAGTTACTGGTGTCCACACAGTTGATTCCTGGTAAGAGATGTGAGCAGTTACGAGCTGCTGCTGCCCCTGAGACACTGAGCTAATCTAGCAAGTGCGCTATCTTCTTCTCTGGCTCCCAAAGTAGGCCATATTTTTATCAAGTATATGGACAGTCCTTCTGACTGAGTGCCCTCAGAAGAGAGAAAAGAAACAGGTATTTTGTTCCCTCTCGGAGCTGAGCCAGCTAGGAGGTGTGTGAGCAATGGCAGGGAACGTTCACTCCAATTGCTATATTTTATTTTTTACTCTCCCTTTGAGGATCTTGCAGCACTCTATAATCCTCTCAAATTTAGCATGACATTCCCTGAGGTAATATCTATGCCCCACCATGTAATTTATCTGTTAAGCTGTGGAATTTAGGTACATCTCAGCTGTCTTTAAGGTAGTTAGATCTGGTTGTGGCTTCAGGAGATGAAACTTAATAAAGGTTTATAATACCCCGTTTTCAACAGTCTAGGGTTAGACTTACCTCGAACCTGCTCAGTGGTGCTGGAGGTGTGGGAATTTGCTGTTCTGGGGCAGAGAGGTGCGAGTTAGGCTGTTACAGGAAAAGGAAGAAAATGGCAATAGGGAGGGGGTGGATGGAGAGACGTAGGAATTCAGACTCACAGCTCTTGTGCCACACGCTTTCAGATACATACTGAGCTCCTCCATGGCACCCCATGTCCCCAGGAGGGAGGAGCACCCTTCAGCCCGGTGCTCTGGCACAGAGAGAGTGGGTGGCTGTGCTGTGCTCGTTTTGCTGCACTCAGCAATCCACAGTCCCAGGCATCTGCCCACTTTGTGCATAGAGACAACTTTGAATGTAATTTCAAAACAGAAACAGAAAACCCCACCCAATAACAAAAAAAAAATGGATCATGTAAAGCCTAAATTTCAAAATTTAATTTTTTTTGGAGTCCTGAGTAAATAAAAAGATATTATCAAGACATTCTTTAGTGGAGAAACCTTTAGATCGTGCTTGTATGTAATATATTGCAAACATGGGCACCAAAAAAAACCCCAAACCCTTTCTCAGACATGAGTAGCAGTAATTAGTGTTGTTGCACTTGTAGCCTGACAGTAACATACTGGCTGTTTTATTTGCTCTGTAATATGTAATGAGTATTCCATTTGGATTATAAAGCAACATGATGAATGAATTGGGCTGTATCGATTGAACTTCTGTACCAGTCAGTAATCATTTTGTTTCTCAAGCTTTTATGCCCTCAGAGTAGGAATTAAAAAATGGTTTAATTAGAATGTGGGGAAGTATCCTCTTCAGTCAGGATCTGCTAACAATAAAGATAAAGGGCTTAAAGCAGAAATGCCCAATGACTTGTCAAGGGAAGCGGGAAGTCATGAAAGATGGTGGTATTTGTTCCTTAATCAGGCTCTAAAAAATAGCAATAATTTGTTTTACTGAGGGTTTTTTTTATTTAGTTTTTCCTCATTTAATTATAATATCATCTATTTAACCAACCTATTATTTTTCAATAATTGGACCTTTTTTTAAAGACTTGTGATTAAATTGTCAACATTTCAATTAAACAAAAATATTGGGAACATCTAGTAATAGAGAATTGAGGAAATCAGTTCAAAGCTAAAAATCTTTTTTTATCAGTCATCTCTATAACAAGCCTGTATCTAATGTTCCTGTTTCTTCTACAGGTTAAAAACCAAACAAAAACACAGCTGAATCTTTTAGAAGTTAATGGGATGCCCATAGCGATATGTCCTTTCTAGTACTTTTTCTTACAGTTGGCTTTTCTGAAAAGCTGTTGACTAACAAAAACATGTTTCTATTGAACTTAATTCTAACAGAGAGTGTTCGTTATAGAACTGAAATAATTTGGTGGTAGTTTTGTATGGTCCGGTGATTTTCTGTATCCTAGCAAACAGGAAATGCCTTCTACTGTGTATGCTAATGCCATGCACGTGGAGGGACACTGGATTTGCCCTATACACAATCATGTATCTCTGCAGCACCTGCAATTCAAATTCAAGAGAGATTTGAAGCTTTTATTTTGGAATCAGTGTATTTTAAAATACATAAACTTGCAGCTGATGAAAATATCAGCAGTGAAATTTAGTTTGCCATGGGGAGACCTCACCTTCTGTAGCATCATAGGTCTTTTGAAGACCTCTTTTTAGAGGTGAAAGTCACCCTAACAGAGGAAGAGCTGTGAAACGCAGCAGCTGAATTTTTGGTCTGGAAGACTCACCTAGTGACAAAGATGAGTAGCAGGTTGTTCACTTTTCTTTGTAATAGAATTCAGAAATAACTAATAATACCTACATTCTGCTTTTGTTGAAATGACATTGGCTTTCTGTGCTTTGAGTTCATTCTGGTCTGTGATAGCGTTGGTGATTTTTCTTTTAAAAAAAAAAAGTCTCAAATTGGATTGGAAGTGATTTCACAAAACCCAATAAATTCAGAAGTATATGGCTGAAATATGGGTTTTTTTCTAAGTTATAAGCTAGCTGAGGACAGTAGGTGGGAATTAAGACTCAATGCAGAGCATAAGGGGAACAGAGGTTCAGCTGGTGGCAGCCAGAGGTTATTTTGTGTTGTGCATTTTGGGGCCACCTCCTGCAGCTCCTTCTCCCAGGAGCGCTCAGCACTGTTGGCACTGCAGCAAGGCTAACAAGGCAGGGCTGCAGCTCAGGGTACAAGGAAAGGAGAAAACCAGGAGGGTTTTAAGAAAGATTAAATCAAGATTAGGTCTGTTTTACTCCAGTGTGATACTTGTTCAGCAGCATCTGGATGCTGGGGGAATGGTTAGAAAAGAGAAGAGAGGGACACATGCTCAAGTAATGAAATTTAAGATGAAGCAATAGTGATTTTCGGTAGACTTTGTTGAACACCCTGGGACTGGGATGCAGGGATGGCAGAGTATGTTACCTAGCAACTGCTGGAAGGTGATTAACTCTTTGTTACCCATCCTTTCTGCCTCTCCAATAAAATGAGCATAGAAGCTGAATTTCTACAGAGAAAAGATTGGGAAGGTTTCTACTATTTACAGTGTAATGTTTTATAATTAAATTTTAGTAAATAAAATAGCCCTGAAACGTTGTAGTTTGTATTTAAACTACTATAAATGTTTTAGGGTTTATTACTAGGTTGTTTATGGCCATAATTGATACATCTGTCACTAGCTATAACACTCCTGCATTTCTGTAGTGTGAATTTCTGTAATATGTAACAAGCATGTGATGTGAATCATTTACTGACCTTCTGCAAATGTGAATCTCTTGAAGATCAGAGATTTTTATGCTATAAATGAAAAGTGTAGAATATATCAGCTCTACATTGTAGATCAGACTCCCAGCGGAGTCAAGATTCTCCAGTCAAGAGCAATGGTTGTTGCTCCAGTTAAAGCAGTTAAATCAAAGTACCTAAACCAGCTGAGGATGTAACTGATAATATGGCATTACTGGGTAACAAAACTTATTGTTGAGATGAAAACTCCTTTTAGATGCTATGGTATTAACAGGTTGCTAAGTAAGATTCTGTGAAATGTGTGGAAAGATGGAGGGTGTTTAGAGGGCAGTACAGGATAACAGATCAGACTCAATTATGAGTATTGTAACGTGAAATAAAGACAAGTTGATCTTAAATTGCCACGAGTCTAGTTTTTGTTACCTAGTCTGCATAGCAATCAATATCTTTGTCAGGGTGCTTGTGGATATGTGATACTTTTTAGGTATTCCAGAGGAAAACTAAATGGGCCTTTTGGGGCAGTTAAATAGAAATATTGATAACAGTGTTACTTAGTGTTTATTCAGTTTTCCCAAACTGGGATGTCCTTCAGGTAGATGTTATTGCTTATTAATGTTATGATGGTGAAATCACTTGGAGATTTTTGTTACCTAAATATATCAGAATACTACTGTTATGGTTTTCCTAAAAAATTGCCTAGTTGTATAGAACATATCTGCAGAGAGGCACCAGGACAGTCCATCAATTCCCCCGTCAACAACGGGGGAAGGAATTTCACTGTCTGGTGGGTAGATGGGTATATATTCTTATATGTTTATGTATAAAGGTGAAATAAGAGGGTGTTGTACACAAATGAACGTATAAAAATTTTTCCTAGTGGCATTCCCATGTTACTCTAACTGTATCAGCTGCAAATTCATAGTATAGAGTTGCAGGCAGCGTGTCTTAGTAGTCTGCTACTAGTAGGCAGTCATTAGAGCTGTTGGCTTGCGAGCCTGCATTCTTTTAAATGTTCTTCTGAAAACTGAGACGTGGAAAGTTAAATGATTTCTCTTGGGTTTTTTTTTGCTTGCTTGCTTTTTTTTAAACTTGTTTAACCTCTTATAGTTTTCTCACATATACTGGGTGAGTAGGGATTTAATAATAGTAGATTTTATTATGCAGAAAGCAAAACTGAAAACAGGGATGAAAACTCCAAAGAATAACAGGAATGTGATGTGTTAATAGCTGCATAGATAACTTTAAATTATATCAACAGACTGTAATGTTGTTACTGTCTGTATAGTTGAATATTGACTTTGGTTTTGATTGTGTGAGCTAATATTTTGTCACACTTTCTCATACGAGAAACGTAACTGAAATTCTAACTTTGGCATGTCAAGCATTATTTATGTTTTAGGTGACAGTTTAAGAATCTCATACAAAAATGTTTTTCCTTTTTTTCTTTTCTTTATTATTCATGATTCTATCTGACCTGGCTGTCGCTACACTGAAGCAGTGTAAAAGTGTTCACCTGAAACCTCAACTACAGTTTACTGTATCTATAATAGAGGTAGTCCAGTCTTTTATCTTGGCACAGGTTCTTCCCAGTGAGGTGAAAAAGTTCTGAGAGAGAATAAGAGCAAAGAGAACTTCGTGTTCATCTTGTGTTTGCTGTAGCTGATGATGACAAGGAAATTGTGGGGTGGTCATTGCAATAATTGCTCCTGTTTTTCATTTTAATTTTGAACATAAATATAAAGCTTTGCAAACTGTAATTTTCTTTGCATTGTGGTATTAACAGGGAGCTATTTTCAGGAAACGTATGCCTGTGAAGGGGTGGTCGTAGTAGCTCTACAGGAGTTAGAAAACCTCAAAACTAAAGGACTATAGGAGCTGTAGAAATCTAACCAGTTCACTTCCAGTTACATCATGCAAGCCCTACAGAAACATAAGCCTAATAGAGTTGGTAATGTTTTTATCTGAAGCATGGCATAATAAACCATCTTGTCCAGATTTATGGCTGTCTGTAACTCCAGTACTGGGAAAGGGACACATCTGAAAGGTGGAGCAGTTGGGGTGCTGGCCATAACATGTCCACTTTCAAACTGTATTTCTCCAAAAATGTTAATTCCTCTGAGCAATTTGACTGAGGAAAGAATAGCTCTTTGAAGAGAACCATGGTGCCATCGTAGGTCCAGCAGAACTCCTTTAGGCCGAACTGGGCACTTGTCCTGCACTTTTGTGTACTCCACCTTCTATAGCCCTTCAACTTCAGTGCTGCAGTCCCAGTATGGTATATCCAACCTTTCCTATGATTTTTTCCTCTACAACTGAGATAGGTATTGCAATTCCATTATTAGTTGTTGACATAGGCTTTTGTCACAACCTACTTATTATTTTTTCTGACTTCATGGAACGTATTTAATAAATTTAAAATCGGACAGTTATTGTACATAGTTTTAACAAACTTGAAGTTTGCCTTATTTGAGATTTCCCGCTTTGCATGGTGAGCTGTACTGAATAATATGATACCCTCCAAGTATCTTCTGCCTTTCTCTCCTATACAGAATGGACTGATGGTTCTGGACTTAAACCTTCCAATTCCCAGTTTTCCCTCAAAACTCAAACATGTCCAAGGTGAAAAGAAAGCAGAGAGTCTTGTAAGATGATATGTGTCACTCTGGGTGCTTCATTTCTGTCCTTCCAAGTCTTTTGAGGAATATCCTTTCTTTGATGTATTTTTAGATAGTACTTTCAGATAGTGATTTTTTCAAATTGTTGAGGTGTCATAGACTAATAAAGCAAAACATTGTAATCCATTTCCTTTCCATCTTACTGACATGGGACTGGCATCTCCTCTGCACCGTTCTTTTTTACTCACATGAGTGTCTCGGGATGCTTTCCACTGTTATTCCCCACCCTGTGAATAACCCAGAGTGACCAGTGACCTACTCTACCAGGCAGTTGTGCAAACACTGCCGCCTTTGTTTTGAATGGCTTTTACTATAGTGCCATCAGCAGCAAAATCTTCCTAGAAATAATTTTAACAGAGGAAGAACTAGTATAAACCCTGGTAAGAGAAAGCAAATCTCCACCTTTGCATCCATCAGGACAGCATTTGTGTCACTGTGTATATAATCTTTCCAGTTCCTTTCTCACATGTTTGAGAACTGTCTCTCTTTTACCACAAGCGGAAATCTGTAGATGAATTTTTAGAGAAATATATATCTATAGATGAATTTTTTAAATGACTGAGTTATATTCAGAGATTATCTAAACATCTGTTTATGACATCCTTTCTCTTTTCAAGAGCCTTTCTCAGAAATGACTGTTAAAATTGGAGATTATCTACCTAAAACTATCAGACTTTATAGGAGAGTCTCACAAATAGATTTTACGGAATACTTTCTAATTTTAAATTAAAAAGTATGGGATTTTGAGATGAATTATTTCATAAAGATCTACTTATATTTACTGTCACAGTACAGATTTTTTAAAAATAGTCAAACAAGACTGAAGTCTTAAAACAATTTCTCAAATGTAAGTTTGAAAGGTATCAGTGGTTACTGAAGAACATACAAATTTAAGTTTTTAGGTGATGTAGACAAACTTACTTGCCTCCAGCTGCATTATGCTTTTTTGTTTAAATACAGTAAAAGTTAGTTTTTGAAGATTTACTGACAAAGCAGAATCAGGATGTCTTGGTGTTTTTCCTTCTTTCTGCTGATTCAGAGAGTAATAAACAAGATATAGAAGAACAGAACAAAGCTGATATTAATTGCTCCTGTTTAGGAGCAGTTTAGGATGGCTGCAAACAAATGCAGCTATCCAGGGACATCCTTCGTTTTCTAAGTTGGAAACACTCAATCAGGAAAGATGTATCTGCTAACCCAATCTTAAGCTGCTTCATCTTACAGTACAGACAATACGACTTTAAAGACAAATTTTTAATTGCAAATCCTTGCATGAAGCAGCTATGTTCCAGGGTAGCAAAACCTGCATTTCTGTGATTTCTGTGAATCAGTCATCCTCATCTTGGTGGAAGACTGGAGGCTAATAGAGATCAAAAACAGAGAGGAAAAAAAAAGTGTTTTATTTCTCACTCTATTTGCTCTGTATTGGGCTGTGTTTAGACAATACAGGAATTGCCAATGAAAGTGATCAGTGGTTAGTTTTTGAGTTGTGACTTGTTGGCTCTTGGGATACTGTGATGCTTCCTTATG
>VYZW01051306.1:29488-46206 GCA_013401315.1 Balaeniceps rex
CCTCAAGCTAATAAATGCTGAATTTATATGGCAGTCTTCACCTTGATTCTCCTCTCAATACTGTAACTGCTGCTCTTGCAGGGGCCTGCTGGGTTGTTGTGGTTTCTCTGTCCTACTGTGGGTTTTATGTATTTAAACATGCTGGTTTCTTGTATTATTAAAGTCTCTCATTGGGGCAATATTATTGTACAGGAGTGTTGATTTAAAGAGAAGCGTTTCTGAACACACAAATTCACTGTCAGTAACCAGCAGAAGGCAGAACAAAATATTCAACACTTTGTAGTCAATTTGAATGCAATACTCTGATATTCTATCTAGCCCAGAAAACCTCAGTGGGACCCATGAATTATAGATCGCCAGTGCAGAGGTTAACAGCTGGAAAACAAATACATACTTGCAATCAGCAGTATCTGAATCGTCACATATATTTTTTTGTTCAAAGCATAGGCAAAATCTCCAGTGCCTGTTACTTCAGTCCTTGGGGTATATGTATTGTGATAATAAAAGCAAAGACATTCTCCACAGGGCTCCACTTCTTTCAGTACACAAAATAAGTGGTATTTAGTTGATAAACAGTATTTTGCTTTTCCCTTATTGTTTGCTGTGTGGTCAGTGGTATTTCTCAGCCCCCGTGTTGTTTTTCTATGTACACTAATCATATCCTACGCTGAAATCAAAATGGTGAATTTCGTCCTGAGTTTTTGCATGTTGCTTCTGATGCACTTCATAAATATTTACAGCAGCTATATGAGAAGCTGTTATTTAATCACCATTCTATATGCACAAAGAAATTAAGGTCTGAAGTTTTCACTAAATCTTAGATGCCCAACTTGAGATGCCTATGTCCCAAAGTTTTAGTCATTAGCATTATACAGCTTCTGCTCCACATTGTCTGTGCTTGGTTGCAGTCCCACATAAGACATCAGCCCCTCTTTCCATTTAGAGGTTCAGAATCTCAGTGGACAAGTTTTGCAGCAATACAGTGCTGTCTGAGGGATAAAAAAAGCAATTTTTCAATGATTTATGATGTCTGATTCCCATCCAGATTCAGACAGAAGAAGATATATATTCTTGGCTTGCCTCTGACAAGGACTACTCCCACCAAGACTGAAATTCAAGATGACTCTTCAAATCATGACAAGGTTTTTAAAAAGCAATCAAGCTTTACTGCCCCCCGCCATCAAAAAACGGGGGAAAAAATAAAACAGCAAAGAAAAAAGCCACAACACAAAATCCTGAACCACTTTGAAACTGCTCCTAAAAATGAAGTGTGAAATAGTCCCATAGAGTTTCTGTTTGGTGGCTGGAGTCTGGCAAAGTTTATAAGGCCGTGTGAAGAAGACCTTGTAATGATGGATAGTACCACTGTCCCTGCCTGTAATATAAAAAGTATAGTCAGTGTTCATTTCTCCTTATATAGGCAACTCTTTTCCTTTTCCAGAAACTTCAACACGCTGTTCCTCAACTAATCATGGTACCCATCTATATCTCCTTCCTATGGAGAAGTGACCTACCTCATTCTCTCTTCGTCCACTCCTTTGGTTTCCTTTTGCAAGCTGTCCTGGCAGAGGAGTGTGGATACATCTGGGAAGTCAAAAGGGCATCAAAATGCTGAACAGAAGTACGTAATTAGACTTAAGGTGCAGAAGTATGTCATTAGACTTCAGGTGAAAGAGGCTATATAGTGTAAAACAGATCATTGCTTTTGCTTATAAATATAAATTAACCGTTTTCCCTGTAGCTTCAAAAACAATGAGGATGACATTAAGTGTCATGAATAAAAGACCTCAGCTGTATGACTGATAAGCAAGGAGTGATGTTAGAAGGACAGAAGAATAAAAATAAGAACTAAATAACTGGAGAAAGGTAAGGAAGAGAGACCGAAGAGGTAGCTGGAAGAGATGTGCAATTTTTTTTGGACTCAGGCTTTCCAACAGAAAAAAAAAAAATAGGAACCAAATGCTCAGCTGAGGAACTGAGTAGCACGAGGTAAGAAGAGAGCTGAGCCATGTGTTATGCAGTTGTAGGAAGTGCAGTGAAGCTAGTACTCTCGTCCACTAGCTCTATGTTGGCCTGTTCCAGTTACACTTCATACTGCCCATTTCAAACAAACCAAAGTCAGCAAACCATGTAAGTGCTTAAATTCATTTTTATTCTTCATTTAATAAAGATTACACAACATTGAATAAATATTATGCAACACACTTCTATTTCTTCTACTTAAATGTGGTTCTTATCTGCTCGGCTTAACAGGAGTGTTTCAGGGTTGTAACACAGAAGGATGTAAATTCGTGGTAGAGTCAATTCTTGGCCTCACTGAAGCCAGTGGTAAAACTCTTGTCGTCTTTCATGGGAACAGGATTTCATCAGAGTAGTTAGCTTAATTTCTAGCTGTTGTTTAAATTCATGTGCCTTTGAGACATTTCACTAGTATAGAAATCTCCTATAAAACAATTCTGTAGTAGTAAATTTTTCACACTCTCAATCTTTATTTTAAATGGAAACTTTATGAGAAACTACATTAATGCCATAAATTAAAATGAAATGAAAAATTATACCTAAAAAGAAATACTAAAACATGGAAAAATGCTAAAACAATTTATTAATTTCAAAACCTCATGAAGGCCACAGCACAATTTTCAGCCAAAATGTTTCTAAAACTGGCAGCCCACAAGAACCCTGGAACACCCATGTGGAAACATGTTTTTAATTTTGGAGTAAATATTTTTCCTCATACACAGAAGTCTTTTCTTTAAATAGTATAAGACAGCCCAAAATAGGGAGGAAGTTAAGCATTTTTCTTGTGCAATTAAAAAAGAATTATACATAGCTAAAATCAAAGTTATTTCTATGTTACATTTGAAAAGTTTAGAAAAAAGAAACATTTCAGAAAGTGAAGCTTATAAAGTGAGGCCTTGGAAATCTCTTAATGTAGGGGGTTTAGTTTTCCAAGTACCGTTCATCTGATCATTGTATGTTTGGGCACCTGGAGGTGTGAACCTACTGACTGTGGACCTTTGGAGTCCATGATTACAAACTCACAGACAATAAAATGTGGAGACTTATCAGTGTTCTATGTCATCAAGGATGTCACCGGGAGCAAAGCCTCAGAGCACAACAAAAGAGTTCTCTCTCAAACTACAAAAGTATCTTTAGAAGAACAGTTATTTTAATTGAAAGTTATAAGCTGTTCCAAATCTATATTGCCCTGCTGCAGCTTTAGCAAACGTTAAGATTGGCTTTCAGTACTTTGTGTATACTCAGTGGTTGAAGAGGACAAATCAGATGTCCTAAAGACCAAAGTTAGTTTCCAGAAATGAAGTTCAGCATCAGAACAAGGAAAAGCTAGTCAGTAATAGTCTCTTCTCATCTTTTTAGCTTCAAACACATAAAAGAACAACACCTATTTCACACATCCTTCCTGTCATTTACCTTTTGTACTCTGCACATCTTGGGTATGAAAGGCATCTGTCTGTCTTCTCACAGCCCTGAAAACTGTCATTTTCTATCCATGCAACAAGTAGAGCAAATCAATTAATGATATCAATTTGATCACCAAGCAGCAATATCAACTGCTGAATCTTATTTTTCGTCTTTCAAATGGTCTGATTTCTATACCATGCTTTTCCTAGAGGCAAAATGATGCACTTTGTATTTTATAAATTTTTCTCTGCTCAGTTACATGTGGGGTGCTGTGTTGGTTTATCTGATAAGAATGTTTGGTCACAAGTTTCCCAACTATATGCCAGAAAAGGTTCAGAGAAAGCTAATGGTAGTGATTAAGAGTATGAAAAAATGTACATGAGGAATGGTTGAAAGGATTGCCTACATTGAAAATAGTGCATAAAAAGGCTATAATAAAGTAGAAAAAATAATTAGTAGTATGAAGAAAGCCATACTGGGAGCTTCTTTTCTAGTATAAGAAAATAGCATATTCAACTGACGTTAAAGTTGTCAGATTAAAAATCAATGAGAAGTATTTTTGTATAGTACGTAATTATTCACCAGCACTGTTAGTCACAGAAAGTTCCAAGGACATGCAAGATTGAAAACTCTTCACATATTTACATATATATTTCAAGATTGTCCAGAATAAAATTTAACATAATAATTTTGGAAGACATTTCAAATTACTAGCTTAATATCTCTAACTATAGATCACATCTATTTCATAAGGAAGGTTCATGTACAT
The DNA here is from genome assembly GCA_013401315.1 of Balaeniceps rex. Classification (NCBI taxonomy): domain Eukaryota; kingdom Metazoa; phylum Chordata; class Aves; order Pelecaniformes; family Balaenicipitidae; genus Balaeniceps; species Balaeniceps rex. The sequence continues at coordinate 33,681 of VYZW01051306.1, forward strand.
TTGCCTTCAGCAGAATTTTGCTGAACATTTTTGGCAGTTAACAAAATGGGGCAGTGGTGAAGACAAAATAGTGGTCTAAACTCTCTGTTAGTCTAATTCAGCACAGCGCTCTCTTGTTGTGCCACCAGCTGCCAATAGATATGGTGCCAGCATGGCAGGTTATGTGATAGAAAGCTGAAGGAGAGCAGAGGCAACACAGCAGGGTTGGGGGGAACCCCAGTAACCTAACCAGAGAAGCAAGCCCCAGCCCTATTTGGGCTTTCCCAGGAGAGCATCTGGGTGGGGGTGACACCCATCAGGATGAGTCAGTGGAAAGGTTCTCCAGAGCACCTTTTGGACTGAGGGGGGTAATGGCCTATGGGACTCATTATGGGATGCAGGGAGAGGCATTTGGGGATTGTACAAGACAATATACAATGAGATGTTTAGGGGAAGGATCGAAGCCAGGAAAAGGGAAGGATCATGGTGGTTTGGGGAGAAAAAAGCGTGGAAAAGAGAGGGAAAAGGGGATAAAAGGTATGCACAAACAGGTTGCTGGTCAGTACAATTGTGTGGCCCATGCCCTGTGCCTGATCACTGCAATCTGTCCTGTCTTCTCATTAAACTGTTTTCCTGGGTGAGGAGCTGCTTATCCTGCGTGCATGTGTGTGGGGAGGTCTAAGTGCCAGCACCTGGACTGGGGACCACAGGTCACAGTGTCCCTGCACAACTGGAGAAGCTGGAGTGCACGCGCTTTGCATGACTATGTATCTCAGTGTGTGATTGCTAGCAAATATCAAGCCAGACTCAGCAGTGGATAGGATAAGAGGCTTGGGAGCCTCGTATTGGAGTGACCACAAGTCCAAGCTGGATACTGGAGAGACAAGAGGGTCTGAGAGGTGTCCACTGGAGGGACTAGGAGGTCGAAGCCAGTTACTGGAGACACTGGCTTGGCGTCAGCTACCAGTGAGGTCTTAGGTCTAGGCCAGCTACCAGGAAGTCCCCTTTGCATCTGTGTGCTTGTGAGACAACTGTGAAGCAGCCCACTACTGACTGGAGTCGGGCACGCGGAGCTATGGCAGCCTTGCCTCTGCTGATCTGTGGGATTCAGTGACCATTAGCAGGTTCAACAGTAGATTTCACAGAGGCACTAGAAAATCCAAAATAAAAATAGTTTTCCCCAATGGTGTTCTGGACAAAATAATAAACTCTGACCAACAAGTAAAACATGCTGTTCATCGTAATGATTGCATTCTGCTTTTGCTGTCTTTTTTGGCTACTGTATCTTCATATTCTTATTCTGAATTAGCCTTTGGATGTCACTACTTTTTATAGAATCATAGAATCATAGAATCATAGAATCATAGAATGCTTTGGGTTGGAAGGGACCTTTAGAGGTCATCTAGTCCAACCCCCCTGCAGTGAGCAGGGACATCATCAACTAGATCAGGTTGCTTATAACACCTTTAGTTCCATAATGCTTTACCAACGTGAAAAATACTATAATTGTTTCTGAAAAGAAACCTGTATTTACCTCTTAATGTTGCTTTTATTTATGATCACTGTACCTGTCTCTGACATTCTAAATCTCTTCATGGCATAAATTAGCAATATAATTTTAAAAACTGAAAGCTGCTCTGGAGCTTTTCAGAGGAGATCACATTTACTTTACAGTTGCTTGTTAATTGCTTTAGTGCATAAGGATGTACAACATATGTCCTGCAAAGAGACACCCATATGGTTGTACAGTGTATGTCCTGGCACTCTGTTGCCACAGACTAGAAAACAGACTTCTTTTTAAAATGCATGGCCCATTGCATGATTGAAGGTGTGACATATAAAGGATTATAACTGACAACATTGAAGCCCTACACCTGTCACAGTGCTGTGTTAGGAGGATACGTACGCTGTTTTGCTGAGAAGGGGAGAGGAGAGAAGATTGCCTTCAGAGGAGAAACAATTAAAAGGTATTTTATAATTTTTACAGGAGAGATTTTCTTTCTCAACTGTCTGTTTTATTCGTGTCAGTGTGACTCAGCTACAGTTCAATTTTGATTCAAAGGTTATAAAGTTAAAGAAGTTAGTAGAGGAGAAAGTATAAGGGTATTAACTGGCCACATGGAACCAGATTTTAAAAGGTAATAAAGCTTTTAAGGCAGCAGAGAGGTGACTAAGGATATCTTTTAAAAAGTATCTACATTTTTACAGGCCTAAACACTTTAAATAGTCTAGCTTTTAGCCTTTTGGTTTTCTGGTGAGTATTATGGACATATTTGAGTATTTGGAAAAATGCAAGAACATGCACAACCCTCAGAAACTCAACGGTTGTTGTGGATGACCGTCTTAGACTGAGGCAAACCTATTCCAACAAAATAATTGCACTCTATCACTCGTATTGTATTCGAGGTTCATCCCCCTTAGCTTTAGCTTTCTCAATGAAATACTTAGGTAAGGAACTCATCTAAGGAAAAGATTAGTCTCACCTAACTTTAGCTATTTAAAGTATAGTATTACTAGAGCCTGAGCAAGTAATCTAAGCTCTCACTGCACTACTGCAGAGAGATAAGCATTTCTAGAATGTGAAACATCCTACGTGTCTTAGAGATCTCTCTTAGGGTAGAAGGAATAACCCTGCGGAGATGCTCAGCTCTTTTCACTGACTGACTAGACACTTAAGTAAGGGATTTCTCTCATCTAAATTTAGACAGCCAATTTACAAGCCTGGTGTTTCTAAATAGTTAATAAAAAGTGAAAGACATCTCTTCAGAGTGAGTCATCCAATCTGAAACCTGAGTCATGCTTCGGCAGTGCCTTTCTCTCTTCATTGACTACAGAGGAAGTGTAGGAGTACTCCTACACTGGAATCATCTCTTACCTCAGGTATTTCATTTAAGTACTTAGGTTATATGAGATTAATTAAGGTTTATGTGACATTTGACAGCATCCTGAGTACTTTGCTGGAGTACCTCTTTCTCTTCCAGGTTACAGTATCTTCCACGTTGCAATCCTTTCTGACTTTTTGCTCACAAAGAGAACAAGAATATATGACAGAATTAATTTATCCTGTTTAATTTTCCCCATCACTGTAAATTTTCCAAGGTAGCTTATAACTCTAACAAATTAATCCTACTACTTTCCATTTGAATTGGGACTGGGTAGTTAAAAATCACAAACGATGTAACAATATCTCAGGGTGCAATAGTGAAGCAAGCCATTTCCAAATTCTCCTGTTGATCCAGAAAACTATGTGATTTTTTTTTTTCTATTCTCCTCATGGTTATAGTAATTTGCTAACTGAAGAGCTGGAGCACAGTGGAATTAAAAAGTTTTCTTGTGAAAGATTATTTTAAAATTCCATGCAGAAAATTTAATTGCTCAAAAATGTTTTCATCTTCATTTTCCAGAATTTTAAAAATAACAGGCCTGATAAAATTCAGAGAACTGTATCAGAAGAGACAAGTCAAGTAAGAGGTATTTAAGAGAGCAATGAGTTAAACCATCAAGTAATTATCTTCTTAAGGTCTTTTGTAGTCTTCCTACATGAATGTTTGTTAGAACAAACTAACTCTTCAGCTTTATTCAGATGCTGCAAGTCAAAATGCATTTCTTTCTTTAAAAATATGCTCATATCTAGTTATGGGTTATATAAATGTTTTAATAGTCACACATAGAATAATGACATGGTCACTACACTGTGTTTGTCTAAGAATTTTTCCTCTTTCAGACCTACAACAGACAGAAGAATACTTCCATACTTTATTGTTTATTGCTTTTACACAACACCTCTCTCTTCATTTCCTCTGTTACACATAAAAGCATAATTTCTCTCTTCAGGAAGCCTCATTTGTTTCTAGGTACAGTCATTTACTGATGTAATACCTTTCTGTAAAGGATTTTTGTTCTTATATTTTTTCCACTTCATGTAATTTGTGAAGCCTTTCCCAGATGATGTCACTAAAATAAATTATTTAACAGAATTCATAGGAACTGGTACCAAGAACCCTTGTAAATGCTCAGAGGAAGCTTCTCATATGAGCAGATTATTCCATCACTGCATTACTGAATTCTTGCACCTCACTCTGAGCCATATGGTAATACCTACTGCTAGACATAAGGTTTCTAGGAATCTCATCTAGCTCAGTAAGGATGCTAGAAGCACATGGGGTTCAATGTTTGTTGGTTCAACACTTAGCTGGTGCAAAGCAAACTATCCTTATACCTTTCCTGTTGGGCAACCTGTTGTCACCCAAGAATCTTTCTTGGGCAGTGGGCTTAAATGGTTGGGAACCCCATTTCCTTCTCTTTATCCCAACAACATCCTGCACAAGGAGTTGGAAGAAAAGAGATGACTTAAAATGAGTGTTCCACCCATATTTTTCTTCTTGAAAAATATTTTATTTATAAATATTTCCTGTGAAATGCAACTTAATCATGTTTACAGAACCAGTGCTGCTTTGATCATGGAATCCTTGTAATGATCTCATGATAACAGTTTTAAAACCTCAGAATTCAGCATTTATGATTATTTACGTTTTAATAGAAAAACAGATTTTCAGTTAATCTGCTATGAAAGCCCACTGTCCTGGCAGTATTGCAGACTAACATTTTTGGCAAGGGTCACCGTAAAGAGCAAAGCAGGGTTTCACAACTGCTGGCTCCAAGGAAAGCCAGTAGTAAACAAAACAAAGTTTACTCACTCAATACATATTTTTTAAAGACTTGAACTAAAGAACAGTGAAATACAGATGTGACAAAGTTCATAGATGACAATGAGATCTATGTCCACTTATTATCTAAGTATATGCATTCAGAATGGCTAAGTTTTACCTTGAAGGCCCCTAACAGGTGGCCAGTTTACTTGAGAAGAAATGTAGTGTTCTTTAGTTCAGGTCAGAGGTTTAGTTTCAAAGCTGGTCTTAGGTAGTTTTCAGGAGAAAATTCTGCATAAAAGTGACTTCAGTGCAAGAGAAACATAGAAAGGGGAACCTTTCTCCCATTCTTTCTTCAAACAAAGTTGTTTTGACTGATTTAAAGCAAATACATACACATATAAACATATACATATATATATAGGTAGCTCACAGTCAACTGGTTTAGTGACAAAAGTCAGTACAGAAATTTGTCACCCATAATATTTTCCATTCATTTTATTTCATCTTTAGTTTTTATTTATCCAACCCAAGATGGTTTAGACTATCTATATTTTATTCTTATTTTTCTATATTTTGTCTGTTTTGATTATAATATTTAGGGTGTTTATTAATAGATTACAATCTAGTACTTAAGTTAAAATTAGCTGCTAGGCTTAATTAGCTGGTAGACTTGACTGACAAAGGACCTAAAACTATGTATGGTGCTTGTAGAAATTTAAATTAGCTTATAGGGCAAAAATATTTTGTTGTCAATGGAGCATATTAAAATTGTGTAAGTTTGCACCATTAGACTGTGATTTGCTTTTACACATAAAGAATAACATTCCTTACTGTAATTTTGAGCTCTACTATTCTATAGAGCTAGAAGCTCTACGCAGTATTTTATTTTAGAGCACATTACATATGGAGGACAAGGAGACAAGGGAAATAATCAGCTGCAACAACAAAATCTTAAATAATTGAGACAGGATTTTTATTAGAAGCCTACCTTTCTGAAAACAGATTTATTGTACTTAAAATTGGCATGTATATTTGAAGAAAAGCATTTGGAATGATATATTAAAAAATCTAGAATTGAATTTTTGAATTATTAGCAACGAGATATTGTTTTGAAAGGAGAGAAAGAAAAGGTAATTGTATACAGCAAGACATAAAGTGGAAGATGATATATTTGTGATTTTGAACAAGTTTCAGTTTATAAACATGCCTAGATCTGACTTTAATCAACTAGACCAATATGAGCCAATGGAACTACTTCTCCTTTAAATTATGCAGGTGCTTAATCTCTGCACACACTTTAGTAGGAATGAGAAATGTTTTGGTTGTGAAACAAAGCTAGACCCTTGCTTAATTTATATCTTGAGACACAGCCTCAAGTCATTCATGGTAACCCACATAATGCTTTGGTGAAAATACACTAAAGCCTGCTAATATTTACTGTATAGCTGCAATTGACACATTGTATTTTAGTTTATGGTTTCAATATGGTTTCAACTTTTTCAATAAAGATTTTATATTCCATTTGATTCTTTTCATTTCAAGTAGTTTTTTTTTTCTGGGAAACAAAATATAATTTCTAGCAAATTTATCTCAGATCATGGGCTTGCAAACTATACTGAATGCCAAGACATATTTTCCCATTTTCTGCAAAGGATCAGTTTCACAATGTCACCAAATAGTGGATAATGAAAGATACCTCTGGGCATTGTCTAGTCCCTCTGCTCAAGCAGGGTCATCTAGAGCAGTTAGCTTGGGAATGTGCCCAGTCAGGTTTTGAATATCTGCAAAGGTAGAAACTCTACAACCTCTCTGGGCAACCTGCTCCAGTGTTCGATCATCCTTACAGTGAAAAAAAGTTTTTCTTCCATTTAAATAGAATTTCTTTTGCTTCAGTTTGTGCCCATTGCCTCTAGTCTATTCACTGGCCACCACTGAGAAGCATCTGGCTCCATATTCTTTTTTCACCCCATGAGGTATTTTTACACATTGATAAGATTCCCCTGAGCTTGTTCTTCTCCCGGCTGTACAGTCCCAACCCTCTCAGCCTCTCCTTGAATGGCTCCAAGCCCTTAATCATATCCATAGCTGTTCTCTGGACTTGCTCCAGTATGTCCATGTCTCCCCTGTCATGGGGAGCCTAACACTGGGCACAGCACTCCAGATGTGAGTAGAGGGGAAGGATCATCTCCTTCACCCTGCTGGCAACTCTCTTCTTCATGGAGCCCAGGATGCTGTTAACCGCCTTTGGCACAAGGATGCATTGCTGGCTCATGAACAAGTTCTTGTTCTTCAGAACCCCCAGATCCTTTTCTGCAAAGCTGCTTTGGGCCAGTTGGTCCCCAGCATGTACTGGTGAAGAACTCTTGGATTGCTTGCACTCTGTTGTGTTGCTGTTCCAGCAGATCTCAGGGTGGTTAAAGGCTCCCAGGAGGACCAGGGCCTGTGAATGTGAGGCCTCTTCCAGTTGTTTGAAGAAGACCTCACCTACTTCTTCCTGATCAAGCAGTTGGTAGCAGACACCCTCCACTCACACCATTCTGCTTGCTAATCCCGACGCATAAGCTCTCAGCTGGCTCGTCACCCTTCCCCAGGGAGAGCTCCGTGCATCCCTGCCGCTTGTTTATATGAAGGGTGAGTCCTACTTCATGCCATCCTGGCCTGCACTTCCTAAAGAGCCTATATCCAGCCATGGCAGCACACGTGAGTTGTCCCACCATGTCTCTGTGATCCCAATGAGATCATAGCCCTGCAACTGCACACAGACTTCTGATTCCTCCTGTTCATTGCCTGTGCTGTGTGCATTAGTGTACAAGCACTTCAGATGGGCTCCACTCATGCTGATTTCCTGGGAAAAGGGCAAGCACGTTTCCCATCATGCTGTCCTGTCTGCATTTCCTTATTTGTGTTGCAACACTTAGGATGACCCACTTTTCAGTGCTGTTTTCTTGATTATGAGGTGTCTCTTGTCCACCTTTGAACCCTTTGCTTGCCAACCCTATCCGCCACTTTCTTACTGGACTGGGCATCATCATCGCTTTCTCCCTCCATTCCTAATTTAAAGCTCTCCTCACCAGGTGGGCCAGCCTATTGGCAAAGGTGTTTTCACCTCACTTGGTCAGATAGATCCCTTCTCTTCCTAGGAGTCCTTGATCCTCAGAGATGTGAAAACTAAATCCCTGCTGTTGACATGAGTTGCACAACAACAACCAGTTATTGACCCACAAGATCCATCCACTCCTCCTCAAGCCATTCCCTTTCACTGGCAGCAATGAGGTGAAGACCACCTGGGCCTTCTTATCCTTGGCCTTCACTCCTAGAGCCATGCAGTCACACTTCATATGCTGCAGGTCTCCCCTAGCAGTATTGATAGTGCCCAAGTGGAAGAACTGCAGGCGGTAATAGTCCATGGGCCAAAACAGCCTTGACAGCCTGTCCGCCACATCCCAGATATGAGCCACTAACAAGCAGCAAACCTCCCTAGATGATGGGTCAGATCAGCAGACAGGGACCTCCATCCCCCACAGCAGTGAGTCTCCCACTGCAATCCTCCACCACTTCCTCCCAACACTGCTGCATAGCTCAGGCACAGCTGGCTTGGAGGCTTTGTGGCACACAGCTCCCAGCCCCTCATCTGCTACCAGGACACCAACCTAGTCTGTAGTTATAAATCTGCAGGTGGAGCAGGAGTCTCAGAGAAGATCCAGTCAATCAAACAGCCAGGCTAATTAAAAATAACCAGCCACCAACATCCCCCCACATAAACTTATAGGCTAGAACTCACACTGGAAGAAATAGGCACAACTTCTGTAATCCATGCAGTTGATTCTCAGCTCTATCAAAGCAATGTGCTGCTCTTAACACCACTGCTGTAAGCCTATGTTCATTGAATGATTTGAAGACTGAAGCAAATGAGTGGGAGATTGCATATGTGGAACTGAAAACATAAATTATGCTCTTAGTAACAAGTAGCTTCTCTTCCCAAAACACGTTATAATTTTAAACAGCTCTGCAATTCTATCACATTGCACATTTTTAGCCCTCCCGAGCCATAAAAATGTGAATAATAAGGGAAAAACCTAGATAATACCAAACTATTTTAAATTCCTTTTTAAAAATATGTAATCAGAAGCTATGTATATCCAAGCACAGCCCATAAACATTGTATTGAGTAGAGTTTTATTTTGACTATATTTACCATTCTCTTCTGACATCCTCCTAAAGGTGGGCTACTATTCCTTGGAGGGCCTTGAAATTACAATTCATTGCAATGCATTGATAGTGAGCTATTGTTTGATCCACAGTCCTCGTTTTCTTTTGTATTATAAAAACCTAAAGCACATAAGATCACTCAGGTATAGCATGTAAGATTTTTGTTTTGTTTTGTTTTTTCTTCTTTTAGTTTCTCACAAGCATAGGAGTTAAAGGATCTGAAAGTGCTGCAAGTATCTTCACAAGAACTACTTTTCTGTTAAATAAAATCACGTACCTACTTTTTAATCAAAAAATCCTATTGTACACTCAAGAAAGAAGTCACGTCCCCCAGATGTAAACATTCCTTCAAAAGTCAATGCCATATTCTACCAGACTTATTGGAAATACATTGGTTTTCCCTGTAGTGCAAATAGAAGGCAGACATTAATTTTTTAGGAATACTTATTTTCAAAGTAAGCAGTAGTCAAGTAAGGGAACCTCAAGTCTCTTTCTGTCTGCTAATCTCACACCACACAGCATATCAAAACACAGGTTTCTACTATGGGGGACATAAAACAAGAATCAGTATAAATCCATTGTCATTCCTTATGGTTGAAATTTTTCCTTGGTGATGAATATTATTCATGGCAATAGGCAAAAGTAGAAAATCTTTGTGAAACAACAGGAGATTTTCTTGTTGTGATCACCAGACAGAGAAACAAGTACAAAAGTAGAACATTTCATTGTGTTTCTTCAGTACAACTGCACGCCCATGATAGTCTTAAAAAAAAAAGTACAGTTTGGACTGTATACAGTCTCATGTGTTTTTATACAGTTTTGGTTCCAGGGGACTTCATTGCAAATTTGAACTTATTACCAAAGAAAGAATTTGCCACACAGTAAACAAGTGCCAGATAAAAGAAAGGGAATTTGGGTTAGGCAAACAGATGGTTTACCATCCAAAGAGCATAATAATTCTGTCACAAAGGGAAAATTTCCCAAGTAAGATAGTAAAAGAGTGTTTGCCCTTGCAAAACTCTGAAGACTTGAAATAAAAAAAAAAGCTCAGAATTGAAAATATAAAGTAGTAGGAAATCAAATGAAAATAATAAAAAAAAAGAGTTTTCCTGAGGTCAAGGGGCTAACTCACTAATCCCACAAAAAAGTATTTTATATTTCACTACATCTAAGAGCCACAATGTAGATTAAGTACTCCTTTCCTCATCTTATACAAAATTTACGGATAAATCACTGCACAAAATAGGGAAATTGGTTACTGTCTAGGTAGCATTAGTTTACCCAAACCAAATGTGAACCCTGCTGCATGGAAAGAACCAGCATAGAAGTTGGCAATCTGAGGGAATTGAACTACTTTCATAGTATGTATAAGTAAGGTATATATAAATGTGATACAGTTGAAGCCACCAAAATCTATTCAATGTCTAGACAAACTGTTAGTCCAAGTCTTAAAAAACTGTATAAAAGAGTCAGGCAAATGTAGCAGAACGTATTATATTGTGAACTTGCAGCAAAGGCCAGTAATGGATAACATGACCAATTATCCAAAAGTGGAGCTCGTAAACAGTAATTCCCATCAAAAAACTCCCAAAGTACTTTATAATCACTTAAATAACATACCATGTAAATACAAACCCTTTGAACAAAGGCCGATACAGCACACCATTTGGAGGAGAGGAGATGTTAATCAGAAGTTATATTTTAAGGAATAGGCCACAGGACAAATTCAGGCATACATTGAAATGTTATTGTACTTTGAAAAGAGATTTTAAGAAATCAGTTTATAATTCCAAATATGTGCATACATTGTTCAAACTTTAGTTTAAGCACTTTTTAGGGCAGCAGAGCCAGTACTACTGGTAAATGGATAAATAGCTTAATAGTGTAATTGTTAAGCCCATTGAGTTACAAATGAGCAAAAACACTGAAGGAGGTCTTGTCTAAGTGTCAAAGCCTTCACAGGTAATAGTGATGGATGAAAAGCAAAGAATCCAGTCTGACTTTTCCAGCCTGCCTTGATTTGCCCTGAGGTACCAGTTAGGGGAATTTCTTGTTTGTCATGAAAATTTAAGTTATGTTACAAGGAAGCAGCAAGCTCCAATAAATACTAAAGCACACAATACCATTTTTAAGTTCATGGTATACCTTTAGGTCCTCCTGTGAAAGGGACCCTCAGACCAAATGGCCAACCATTCTTCTCAAAGATGTAGTTTAAGTTTAGGCAGAACAGAGCAACAGTGAGTAACACAGAAGCTGAAGCTGTTCATCCCAAGGCTGTCTGAGACCTAAAGACTGCAGAGACAATTAAAGACATTGCTCAAGTCAGTGAGTGAGGAAAGCTTGTACAAAGGAAAGATTGTGATGGTAGAGGAAATTACTTTCCAGCTGAAAGAGAAGACAATAAAATATCTTTGGCAATAAAACATCTTTGGCGAGATAAGAAAAAAGTTAATTATAAAAAAAAAAAAACAACCAAAAAAAACCCCCAAATCCACAACCTAATAATCACGTGCCTAGAAAAATGTAATTGAAATCCTCAAAGGCAAACGACTAATAATGTTATCAAATGTAATGCCTATGTCAAGTAAAATGATATGAACACAAATGGACTATCAGCAGGGTATTTTAGTATTGATACTGGGCCCCATTTTTTCCCAACACTTTCATCAATTATCTGGAAGGTCACACAGAATACATCCTATGAATTATTTTAATTTAAGGCAGCAGCTAATATTACAATTATGAGAGTTTCAGTTCAGAGTTACCCTGAGAAACCTGAGGTCTGCACCTATGGAAGCCTCCTGAAGTTTAACAAGATTTTCAAAGTCCTGCATCTAGCACTGTCATGGTTTAGGCCCAGTCGGCAACTGAGCACCACACAGCCGCTCGCTCACCCTCCCCCTCCCCGGTGGGATGGGGGAGAGAATCGGAAGGGCAAAAAAAAACTTGCGGGTTGAGATAAAAACAGTTTAATAATTGAAATAAAATAATAATAATACTAATAGTAATAAAATTGCAATAAAAAGGAGAACGAGAAAGAGAGAAACAAAACCCAGAAAAAAAACCAAGTGATGCAACTGCTCACCACCCGCCGACCGACACCCAGCCAGTCCCTGAGCAGCGATCGCTCCCCCCCGACCAACTCCCCCCAGTTTATATACTGAGCATGACATCATATGGTATGGAATAGCCCTTTGGTCAGTTTGGATCAACTATCTTGGCTGTGCCCCCTCCCAGCTTCTTGTGCACCTGGCAGAGCATGGGAAGCTGAAAAAGAAAGTCCTTGACTAGTCTAAGCACTACTTAGCACCAACTAAAACATCAGTGTGTTATCAACATTCTTCTCCTACTAAATCCAAAACACAGCACTATGCCAGCTACTCGGAAGAAAATTAACTCTCTCCCAGCTGAAACCAGGACAAGCACAGAATAAATCCCAAGCATCTGTGCATGTTTGAGAAGTGACTGGCTGAAAAGGAGCTTGCTGAAAAGGGCCTGGAGGATAATATGGCCTCCAGGTTGTGTATAGAATCATAGAATCATAGAATCATTTGGTTGGAAAAGACCTTTAAGATCGAGTCCAACCATACCTGTCCACTACTAAACCATGTCCCTAAGCACCTCGTCTACCCATCTTTTAAATACCTCCAGGCATGGGGACTCCACCACTTCCCTGGGCAGCCTGT
>VYZW01051306.1:56581-69906 GCA_013401315.1 Balaeniceps rex
ATTAGTGAACTGTTGTAATTGTGCTCTAATTAGCTCTTGATTTTGTTGCTATGTCTGTATCTCAATTTTTTTCTCTCTCTAGCTTTATTTATACCAACAATTTTGCTCATATTTAGTATAAGATTTTAAGAACTGCATAGATAATAGATAGATTTGATAGTATCTACCATTATACATCTGAATAGAAAGAATTAAAATGTATCATATTCATCACAGAGTTTAGGAGCTGTCCAGGCTAATTGAGAAGAGCTATGAAATTTTTGTTGTTTTTTTTGTTTTTCAAGATTAACCTGATGACGCAAGGATTGGCTTCTAAATATAAAATAACACCAAAAGAAAATAAACTTAGCCTAATCCTATGCATTTAGTGCTTGAGAGTTATGTATTTATCTTTGGTCAATAAAGTAACAGAATCAACAAAGCAGACCCAGAGGACCCTGCTAGGGTTAGAACTGGAATGTTGCATTTTGTGCGAGTTAGATGTGAAATAGCAACCTTGGGGAAAAAAGCATTTAATATCCATTTCCTTTCTACTTTGTAGAAGTAATTTAGGATCTGTTATTTCCTCATTAGAAATACTGAAAGTAATACAGCAAGACCACTGAGACAGGGGAGGTAAGAGTCTGTGTGAATTAAATATTAACATTATAATGAGATTAGATCAATGACAAGAGTTTGCTTTTTTTTAAAAGAATAATCTTAATGACCCCCATGCAAATCAGGTGAAATCACAAGAGAACATGGCTCTCTGCAGGTGTAATACATAGCTAGAACTTTTCTCTCCAAAATGGGTGAATCGCGTTAAATTCATAAGCCTAAATTTAGTGACAATGCCTGGCCTGATCTGGAAAGGAGCCAAGTCTCCATACCTTCTATTAACCTCTGAAAGATATTGAAAAATCAAGTAATTTATTTAAGAGCTTAAATATTAATACAGGTGGCTAAAGTTCTAAGGGAAAGATGAGGAGGTTTGCAAGGAAAAAAAATAGGAGGAAAGGAAACTGGAGAATCCTTTCTTTACAAATGAAGAGTAAAGGAGCTGAGGTTTATCTAAGAAGTTTATAAGGTAGGCTGATAGTGATGTAAAAATATTTAATGGGGAAAAGAATTTTATTAGAGTGTTCTTTATCAGATGAATGCATAAAAAATTCCTGTGCCTAATAGTTTAAAATAGACAAGTTTAAACTAGAAAAAACATACTGTATTTTTTATAGCACTGAGAGCAATTAAGAATTGGAACAGTTTATGTATGTGCATCTCTGCCACACATCTTAAAAAACAGATTGAAGCTTTTCCTTCTAAAAAGCATACAGTTAAAACATCAATTAATTTAAAAAAAAATCTTCCAGCTCTTGTCAAGCAATCAAAGGTGATGTCAGACTGGATGATAACAAAGTGTTTTTTGAGCCTTGGAATCTGTGACAAAATCTGAACCCTGACTTTCCTTGGTACAAACCCTCCTCTACTCCTTTCTTTCCAAATAACAAAATTTAGAAAAATTTAAACTTACTATTCTTTTTTTTTTTTTTATCTAAATAGTCTGGAAGTTATATTTTCACATCATATTCACTATTGTTCAAGTGCTATTTTTAGGTGAAACATTATACGAATTCCTAAAAAAGAAAGAAAAAAAAGCATTGTATTGGAAAATAGGAAAATATGTGCAAAGAATGAGACCAGAACAAGGGATAAAATCAACAAAACAAATGGATAAAACCAACAAAATGGCTGGGATTATGGCAAGGCAATGGCACTGACAGTGTGAAACTCTTTCTATAAACTGAATGTTTTGATTATAGTTTTCAGGAAGGGAAAAGAAAATGAATGTTAAAGAAGTGATCAGAATTGAAGTGAGAGGGGGAAGGATTAAAAGAATGAGGAGGGGATTGGGAAAGGCATAAGAAACTGAGAAAAGAAGAGGGAGAAGAAGGCCTCTGATGATAACAGAGGGCTAGTCACCAGTGGAAACAGAGATTAGGAAAAAATGTTAAGTGGTTGGGAAAAAATCCAAGAGCTGGACTCTACCAATGAGATTAAGAGATTACAGGTGCTTCTTGGCTCCTGCTTTTCTGTGTATGGAGGCAGGACATCAAGCTAGTGGCCACAGTTATTAAGCAAGAGCCGGTAGTTTCCGTGCCTGAAAGTTTCACAATTGCACTTTTGCAGTTTCACCCTTGGTCCATTTTCAGAATTTGATACTGCCTCAGTTTTTCAGCAAGAACGTCTTCCACCTGGTTGCCTGTTATACATCCCATTTTAAAGCCACTTGAAAGTATTTCAGTTCAGGTATTAATCAGCACTGGGGTAAGCCTTATCCTGGCTGAACACAATATCTGTCTGTAAAACCCAAGGCCCGTTCCTTGTTATTTCCTCTGGCATTTTACCACCAAGGCCCTCCTCCTGTCCCCTCACTGCAGGTAATTCCATCCAAGTACATGCTAGTAAACATCTCTCCAGTCACCTCCAACATTAGGCCTCATGCAAATTTGTTTTCTAACTAACTTCAGTTGTTTGTTTGTTTTGTACCTGTAGGCTGATTCCTTCGATCTAAAGCATTCAGTTGGGCCTAAATATTTCACTGTAACTGTATGACCTGTAATGGAGCTCATCTCCTTTACAGTGTTATCAAAGCCTTTGATGTGTTTTCTTAGTTATGGAAACAAACTAATTCCTAATTAACTTATTGTTGTAGGATTTGGGGCACTATAAGACATCTTCATAGCAAATAGTAGCTATAACCATATATTTTATGACTTTTTCAAGAATGCATTAATACATTTTTGTGATATAACTCCCCTGCCAGTTTTATCATGCTTTTAAAGCATGTGAAATTATTTTATTCCCCTCTTGCAACAGAAAAAAAAAAACCCTGCACTTTCCCATTATCATTGCTACTAGACAGCCGAAAAATCTGCATATGTATGAAAAACGGATCAATGAGTAAGATCAAAACATCCCTGTATTGATCATAGGACACTCTCATCTATTAGTGTAATTAAATTAAATAAGGTCATAATATCTAAAAATCAGTGCTCACCAAAAGCAAGTGAGCATGCCTCTGGTATTGACTTTCATATCCAAATATATCCTAAGGGCACACTGTTATCGCCAGTATAGAATATTCCTCATATGTAAATAGGTGGACTGATGCTATAGCACCTGAAAAGTGATGAAAATGCACCGAAAGATAATTGATACAGCCAAAAGATAACTGAAAAATAAGTTACAAGTGCATTCACTATCATTCTGAGAGTCTTGGGGATTGATATGAGTTCAGTATGAATTCAACGGCTGAATATTCTAGGCAGCATCAACAGAAATGCATCAGAAAATTCAATCTGTTTTTCAAAAAGGAACTATAAAGGTATTTAAAATATTTTAAGAAATTAATGTAATAAATGCATGGGAAAATTGTCTGCAGGGCAGGACTGGGGTAGATGGGATTCCAATGTGCCAGGAGAGAAAATAGAAAAAGGAAGTCATAAAGTCCTTCTTTCCACTTCATAAAGTGTGTAATTTGGCAGCAATCTGTAGGTAGACAAATATCAGGTCTATGGCTGAGCTAATGAACACTCCCACTCTTGAAGTCATTTAAATGCAACCATTGGGGTTATTACTCATTCCTTTTCAAGAAACAAGATCCCCAAATCCCCATGTTTACTTACAGGTAGTCCTCTGCCAGCAACATCTAAACTGTCACGACAGCATAACGTATATTTGAACTGTTCCGATTTAATACTTCCTAGCTGTCTTGAGTAACAAAAGCTAAATTAGTGCTTGATGCTTTATATCTGAAATACCTGGAAGTGCTCCATCTGATTTCAGGAGAATCTGGCCTGGACTGCAAGGGAGGTGCTGTAAGATCACTCTTGGCACCTTTTTTCCATCGTTGCCCCATCCACATTGTCAATGGGATGATATACAACAGTACCATTCTTCCAGGGCATCATGAAAGAGCCCTGGCTGATTTTAGTTGGGACGGGAAGAAATCCTGAATGCACCCAATCCTTGATGAGTCCTTGGTGGCACAAGCGAGTGACACGAACACTCCATTTCACAATGCCTCCTGTTTGATATGCCTGGAATCTGCCACCACTTATCTCAGAGGCTCCCAGCACAGCCTGCACCTCTATACCGTGCCACCAGCTTACCTTCATACCCAGGGAACCTCTTCAGAAACTCTGTGATACCATCAATATGCTAATTCTTGGCTGGCAACCCCCCCCAGGCTGGGACATCTTACCACCATACCTCAGAGGAATGCCCTGTACTACACAATCAAGGGGCTACATCCCTAACAGTAGCCAGGTCCCAATTTACCACTGCAATGACAAGTGGAGAATCACTTAGAAGGATGAGCACAGCCACAGCATCTGCCCTCCTCTTATCCCATATCTGACAGTATGCTCAGCTGTTGGGGCCCCTGTTCCAAAATCACAAAAAGATCCAGCAGAGTTGTCAGGTGACCAAAATATACTTAGCAGCTACTTGCATGTGAACCTAACATGACACCCATCAATCACAGTAAGTCTTTCTGTCCAATATTACCACCAGCTTTTGTTGTCTTTGACCCTAGCCTCTTCCATAAACGATAACAGTTGTTACGTACCACAGTGTGTTCCCCTCTCCCACTTACTGACATGGATGAGCCCCACCACTGGCATCACTTTGAAAAAAGTATTGCCTTTACCTTATCCATCATGCAAAAGCATAGAGGAACACTGATAAGAGAGAAGACAAAAAAAAATTGACATTGATTTAGTTGGTGCCTCTGCTGCCACACCATTTCAGTCTGTCCTACCAGACTTTATTTCTTCAAACTTTTACATTATTTCTTCAAACTTTTTCACCCAGTTTGAAATGGGGTGGCCTGGAAAGAAGCAAGTTGGTGTTCATATTCCAATGCAATTTAGAGAGCTTTCCAGTTACCAACTGGCCTGGTCTATGACTTAGATTAGAAACATAGTTCAAAACAATCTCAGTCATACTAACTCGGTAAGGTCACTTTTCCAGGTTAGATAAAACACTTGTAGTCTCACAGAATCACTGAATCACAGACTGGTTGAGGTTGGAAAACACCTCTGGAAGTCATCTTGTTCAACCCCCTTGCTCAAGCGAGTCACCTAGAGCAGGTTGCCCAGGACCTTAATATCTTTCTGGCTCAACAAGCTTCTGACTGAGTCACATCTCTCTGGTTCTTGGTTTCTCTACAGGTACAGCCTGATTTCAGCCATTTTTGTTAGTCTATTCATATTCCATTCCTGATCCTAAGAAAGTGAACTCCTCAGGGACTCAGCCTGTGCTGTTGGAAATCTGGGAAGCTGGCCAAGCTACACTTTGATAAGCTTGGTACTGTCTTTACATTGAGAATGCCTCTTTCTACTCATAGTCACCGTTGTATGACAACATTTGGTATCTCTGTCAGAAGTGTGTCTAAAGAGCCTAATGACACAAACCTTTATTTACCTCTGGATTGGTTTGTTAATAATATCCCTAAGCAGCAGGTAAGCCTACCCAGAAGTTTAGCTCCATCACAGGCTCTCTCTGTCATACCTTCAGAGATCAGCCAGATAGAAGGGAAAGCATCTCTAGCAGAAAATTCACAAATATATTTGTCACTGTGTCACTCTTATGGTGAGCAGGTTATGTTTCAGCTTAGACAACTTTCAAATTAGCACATTGTCTCAGTAACACATCTCCAAGACAAATGGGTCAAAAAATCCCTCAGAAATATCATTACATAAAGTACTGGCTTAGTTCTCAGGAGCTTGCTGAGGTTAGTTCCAGGTTTAATCTGTCCACAGCTGAGCTCTTCTCAGTTTTAATTCTTTCTCCCATCTTCTTGTCCTGAACAATTTGAGCTATTGGCAAAAATGCATATTGAATATTGCTGACTACAAGCAGCAGTTATCTCTCCTGAAAGTTCTTTACCTTACCACATTTGTCCAGTCATCATGGTCAGATAGTCCTTAATATAGGAGAGCCAAAAAAATCATGAGTTTGTTCTTGGCACCTAAAATGAAATGAGGAAAACATTGCTTCAGCCAGCTTTCAGAAAACTTCAGAGAATACTGTAGGAGCTGCTTTGCTTTTGGTCTCTACAATCCCTAGACTCCTTTCTTGGAGTTAGCATCTCTCCATGTCTGCTTTGATCCATCTCCAAGGCCATCTCTGGCAGTCTGTCTATGCTGGTGCTTACAGAACACACCTAGAATCTTGGGCAAATTTCTGTACTCACCTGCAGTCACTAGCATTGCCCTCATAGACATCCTGGGTCTGGGTTGAATGAAGATTATCAACCAGCCTCATCTGCTGGGATTATTAGGATCTTTCTCAGAAAGTCATCAAAAGTCTAATCAAAAAACAAAACTAAACAAACAAAAAAATTCAAGCAAAAAAACACCCACGAATGTGGATTGTCCTGATTCCAGGTTCCCAAGTAGTCTGCACAACTAGTTTAAACTTGGGACTGTGTGGTGGGTTAGCCTTGGAAAACAGCCAGATTCCCACCCACCCACTCACTCATTCACTCACTCACTCTTCCTTTTAAGTGGGGAGGGGCAGAAAACAGGGTGAGAAAGCTCATGGGTTGAGATAAAGACAGGGAGATCGCTTGCCAGTTACTATTTAGCGCTCAGTGTTGGGGCCAGTTCTGTTTAACATCTTTATCAGTGACCTGGATGAGGGGATCGAGTGTACCCTCAGCAAGTTTGCAGATGACACCAAGCTGGACAGTAGTGTTGATCTGCTGGAGGGTAGGAAGGCTCTACAGAGGGACCTGGACAGGCTGGGCCAATGGGCTGTGACCAATTGTATGAGGTTCAACAAGGCCAAGTGCCAGGTCCTGCACTTGGGCACAACAACCCCATGCAACGCTACAGGCATGGGGAAGAGTGGCTGGAAGGCTGCTTGGCAGAGAGGGATGTGGGGGTGTTGGTCGACAGCCGACTGAATATGAGCCAGCAGTGTGCCCAGGTGGCCAAGAAGGCCAATGGCATCCTGGCTTGTATCAGAAATAGTGTGGCCAGCAGGACCAGGGAAGTCATCCTTCCCCTGCACTCGGTGCTGGTGAGGCCACACCTCGAGTACTGTGTTCAGTTTTGGGCCCCTCACTACAGGAAGGACATTGAGTTGCTGGAGCGTGTCCAGAGAAGGGCAATGAAGCTGGTGAAGGGTCTGGAGAACAAGTCTTATGAGGAGCAGCTGAGGGACCTGGGGTTGTTTAGCCTGGAGAAGAGGAGGCTGAGGGGAGACCTTATTGCTCTCTACAACTACCTGAAAGGAGGTTGTAGCAAGGTGCGTGTCAGTCTCTTCTCCCAAGTAGCAAGTGATAGGACAAGATGAAATGGCCTCAAGTTGCGCCAGGGGAGGTTTAGATTAGATGCTAGGAAAAACTTCTTCAAGGAAAGGGTTGTCAAGTACTGGAGCAGGCTGCCCAGGGAAGTGGCTGAGTCCCCATGCCTGGAGGTATTTAAAAGATGGGTAGACGAGGTACTTAGGGACATGGTTTAGTAGTGGACAGGTATGGTTGGACTCGATGATCTTAAACGTCTTTTCCAACCAAATGATTCTATGATTCTATGATTCTATTGTGGGCAAAAGAGACTCGGCTTTGGGAAAATTAATTCAATTTAAAATAGATTTGGGTAGTGAGAAATAAAGACAAACATTAAAACAAGAACTTTCCTCCCCTCTCTCCCAGACTCAGCTTCACTCCAGGTTTCTCTACCTGGCCCCGAGTGGTGCAGGGAGAGTGGGGGCCTATGGTCACTGTATATCAGTTCTTCTCTGCAACTCCTTCTTCCTCACACTTTTAACCTGCTCCAGTGTGGGCTCTCCACAGGCTGCAGTTCCTTCAGGAAACATCTACATGCTCTGGTGTGGGGTCCTCCATGGGCCACAGTGTGGATTTCTACTCTGGAGTGGTCCTCTCCATGGTCTGCAAGGGAATATCTGCTCCAGTGTCTGGAGTGCCTCCTTCCCTCCTCTCATTTTGGGAGTTCATGCTGTTGTTTCTCACTCTTTCTTCCTTCCTCCTCTCTCCAACAGGTGTTTTTTGCCCTTTCTTATGTATTTTGCCTGTAGTGGGTCTTTTGCAGAGCTGGATGGAACTGGCTCTGTCTGGTACAGGGCAGCCCCTGGACTCTCCTCAAAGAGGCCACCCTTGCAGCCCACCCCACGCCAACACCTCACCACAGACACCTCATTCAGGCTGCCATGGAGGACACCACATGACAGCATACCTGTAGATCGGGGACGCACTGCTGGAATGACAGATGTAAAGGATCAGGTAAAGGAATGTTCGAGGATGGTAATTTATCTTAATTGAAATTTTTAAATAATAATAATTTAAATGAGTGTCCACATATTTTTACTCAGTATAGTAATAATAATTACTGCTGCTGTAGCGGTACTGCATAGGCCTGCAGGGGAGCCCAGCTGCACCTCTCCTCACTGGTCCTTATGAAAGGTCAGGAGTAGTGTATGGTGCAGACAAGCCCCACACAGTGCCGGTGTTAAAGGCTATATCAGGTGAAAATTTATGTGAAATTTATGGGTTAGCTGTCTTCACAGAGCAGCCTCATTTCTGCTGAATGACAAATGCAACCAAAGGGCTCCAGTGGTGCTCTGAGGTTTTGAAGTGGGGACACAGCTGAAGTAGTTCAGCCCGGGACACTTCACAGGGACAACTTCTGACGGAGCAGGTAGACACAGCTCAAGTGCTGGCTATTGTCATGTGGAAATCAAAGGCATTTTCTGGCTGATTTCAATGGGAAAAGGCGAAAATCCTTAGTTAACACTCAGGGCTTTATGAAAAAAAGTGTTCAGAATGAATCAGTACAGAGAAGATTAAAAAAAATTTCTCCAATTCTGAATAAAATTCTTTTTTAAATACTACAATAAGGTACGACTTTGGAGAGAAAAAGGAAACATTTAAATAAAAGCTTTTAAAATGATGAACAAAGGATGATAAATATAACCTAAGAATGAAAAACAAAAGGCAGAAAGAACAGATTTAAAAGTAGTACTCTCATTTAAAATCATATTTGTATATTTGTTAAGATTTTTACCCAATTCCTCTGTCAGAAAACTATGTATACACATATGTATAAAACTTTTTTTTCCGGTTTAACCAGTTTAGAATGACTACGTTCATTTTCTAGTTCACTGCAAAGTAATACAATAAGAGCTCTCTAAATGTAATAATTCAGCAGAGTTATATTTGTTAACTAGATGTTACCAGTTACATTCCATTGGCTTTTTGATTCTTGATATGGAATATGCCAACTGGAATAACATGATTTTTTAGTTTCAGATCAGAACATAAATTTTTTTCTTAGTTTAGAATGGCTTTTTTCCAAAAAATTAAAATGGATACAAACTAGAGGTAATACAAATTTGTACAATGCATGGTGCCTAGGGAGGAACAGTAAAAAAAAGAAAAAAGAACTGATTTTTTTTTTAATAACTGAAGGTAAGCAGATAAAATTAAAATAGTAGTCCATTTCTAATTATCTTAGCTGACATTTTTAATCATTGGTGGAATGTTTTAAGAAAATTATAATTCCTTCCCTCACCAATTTTCCACTGAGATGATGTGAATTCTTAATCAGATAAGAGTGGAGAATGCATCTAGAATCAAACTTATAGTGATATATACATAAAGAATGGGAAAGAGAGAAAGTGTATATGACATGAAGTAGTATAATACATATATGTATAATGAGTCTGCCACAGATATCAAGGAGTTGCTTTTAAGTTGAACTATTCTAATATCAGAAATTATATCCGATAGAGATGTGATTTGTCATGTCCTTAGGAGTTTTTTTTTGGCTGCAGCTGAAGGACCCACTATTTTAAAAAGGAACAAACCTGAAAATAAACTTTGTTAAAAAGAGGTGTAAGTCTCTTTTCCACAGGTTTCCTGTTTCATCTTTGATGTTTGTTTGAGTTTCAGGAGAGACAGGAATATGGAAAGGTACTGAGTAGGTTAACAGTGTTAAGTAGAGAACAGAGTAGTGAAGTTTTCCTTCAGTATTTTCAGGCTCAGGGCTTATCTAAATCAACTAAAATTACTAGAGATATTGAAATATACAGTAAGAAGAGCATTTTTGTCACTTATTCTTAAAAGGTACATCAGTAAACTCAGTCTCAGGAAATGCTTAGTCCTATGCCCACTTCCTAAAACTATTGTCTTATTTTCCATGGTATTGAAACCAGATGAAACTTTTTGGGTTTTTGTTTTTTTTTTTTTTTCTTTCTTCTGACCCTAAGGAACTATTCTCCTTGCCATTGTAATTGACTAATTCTGTATTTTTGCTTTGTTCCCTAGAGCTTCAGATTACTCCACAAACTATTTCCCCGGACTAAAATGTGCACACCAAACCGAAGTGTACATGTTTGTGCACATGTTGAACTTTTTTAGGTGTTTGACTTTGGGGTAAGAATTGATGAGAGCACAAGGAGTCATTACTACTACTGAACACTGTTTGTCTTATCCAAGGTCTTTCTTCAGTTAATGCATATGAAAGTAAAACCTTTCAGTAGATATCATCGTTCTATTAAATTCAATAGTTCCATCACAATCAATGAAACAACAGTGGTTTAGAGATGCTGAGAATTACTGAAGTTGGGATAAAAAATAAAAATAAAACACTCGTAGAAGTTCAGGGAAAAGCAACCAAGCATCATTTTGTTCTTTATATTAAGTTAGTGTATCTGAGTCTTTATTGTGAGTACTGTTTGTCTCCATCAATTCCACTGTAGCTCTACATTTTATAAAAAATATGGTTCTGAAGGCTTCATACCAGTTTCAAAGTTTGCATAAAAAAGTATTTTTTAAGATGTCTATAATAAATTAATATATGAAATTCTTTAATTTTGATTCTTCTCCATAAATATCCTAACTTCATCACTGTCAGATTTCCCTGAAGTTCTACTGAAATCAATAAAGCAAAACTCATCCTACTCCACATTGAGTAGGGCACTAAGCAGTGGTTGTCTCAACAGGGAAGATTTTTAGTTTTATTTATTTAATTTTCCTGTAGTCACCTTCTCCGCTATTATCTTCCATCCCTGTTTAACACATAAGATAGTTTTAACTTACTCTATTTGTACTGGGATTTTAGGATATATAAATGTAACCAAAGTAACATCTAAGCTAACAAAAGTTGTCATCATCTGTTTTTGCAGTTTGTGCAGTTTTATATAGTAGCAAGAGTATTAGATTCAAACTGTCACAGATAGCTGATCTTCTGTGGGTTTGCAAATGCTGGGGCTCACCTAGAAAAGATGAGTCTTGGGGCATTTAGAGTTTAAAATCCTTTTCATAATGGGAAATTATGAAAGAATGAATTCTAGCCCAGCTTCCTGAAACTTCTCAGGCCCAGCAGTGGCCAGTTTCTGTGATGTTGAATTTTGTAGCTTTGCAGTCTGGTAGACAATACTTGTAAGACCTTTGGTCCTGGTTCTGCTCTCATTTGTATTTGTGTAAACCAAGAGCAACCTCAAGTTATCCCTGCTTTACAGCATTTTCAGAGAGAGAAGAGATAAGCCCCTACTTATCAGGGATCTTAAAAGCAAAGAGATTGTTTGGTGCTACGAAGATATTGTGATAGCTGTTATGCATACCAATCTCAGGCTATTTTAAGTTGACTAATTAGGGAAAAGTTGAATACTAAAGAAAATCTCTAGGCCCTCCTAATCTGAAATAATATCAGGCTGTGCTTTATCAACTCACTGGGGCCTGTTTGTGAACCTTATACGCATGTTCCTAACTGCTTTGGAGGCAGAGCTAAGCCAGAGTGGTCTTCAGTGTACTGGGATAATAACAGCGCTACACTATGTGCTTTTTGGGTGAGCTGATTCAGATTTCTCTAATATGAAAAGATCTATTTTTATATAAATACAAGGAGAAACATAGTCTGTCAAAATATCTGTTCTATCCCTATAGTATTTCTTTCTTGTTACTGTTCCAGCTCTGTGGAGGTATCTGGGAATTTCAGATTCTTACATATAATTTGTTAATTGTCTGAATAAGTGTAAAACTTAAAAAAGGCTATTAGTACATTTTCTGTCTTGCTTCCTCTCGCATCTGAAATGACAGTCTTGTTTTTAAGAGCCTATAGACTTGACAAATCTGATACCAGACTTAATGTAAAGGACTCTCTGAAATGTAATATTTTAGGCATGGAACACATTCATATTACTTTGCTAACCTGCCAAAGGCATGAGTTCGTCTGGTTTTTGTTTGGATTCTGCAAAGTCTCACAGGAAGCAATTGGAGAAGACTCTGCTGGAGGACACCCGCATACAAAAAATGTATGCTGCTCTGAGATAAGTTCTCTGTTTCCCTATTCTTCTCCTTTAAAGCTTGTACATAAATGAGAAATACATTGTCATTCAGGACTGCCTCAACCCAACCACAAGTTCTATGACTGACATTTATGCAAAATGTTGATAGACAAATTCCTTAGTTATTTATCAACACTAAGCAGTCCCCACAGACATCACTCGGCAACCATATCCCATCACACAAGAATTTCTGTTTTCTTTCAAAGCATTCATCTGTATATGGGAGCTATTTAAACAAATAAACTTACCTAGATATGAAAACACTTGCCACATTTATTAAAAAAAGGGAATACTTCATTTAATAAAAGACTTTCATTTGGATATATGAGAAACACCCTACAATATGTGAAGAACCAGAGGGATAAGGATACCTCCCTCCCATACACATCCCTTGACTTATACAGAGCACTAAGTTAAAGTTCAAAATGTTAGATTTTATTAACCCGTGCACATACAGCTTTATCTGTGTGTGAGACTTAGGCATAAGAAAAGTGCCTAATGACTTGTGTTGCCTATTTGCTTTTAAGAAAAAAATTTTTGTTACTACCACAAATATGGTTTTAAAGCCAAAGTTTTGTCTGCCCTGTATGGATTTGCTGGGAAAAAACCTCCCATTAGTCTTTCTGTGAAGCAGTTAAAGACCAAGTTTTTACAGGAGCAGGATTTTTTTTTCTGAGGAGTGAATAAGGATTTCAGATTTTGGACTAATTTTAATGCTTAGAGTATTTAAGACTGAGCAGCATTGCATTGTGTGTCCCACCTATTTATTAAAATACAAAATAATATATTTTATGCAATGTTTTTTAGTACCATGAATTGGCACTTACATTTGGAAAATACTCATCTGATAGTTATACGCTGATACCAAATGAAAAGAAAAACCAACAACAAAGCTTTCCTGATCAATTACTTGCTGGCAAGCTGGACTTCTGCTTGTCCCAGTACTCCTCAACAGCAGATTTTAATGTTCC
>VYZW01051306.1:74142-90032 GCA_013401315.1 Balaeniceps rex
TTAGCAAAATTGCTAGCTCTCAGATTGTGGATGAAACTCTCTGCTTTGGCTCACCTGGTGTTTTAATTCCATCACAGGCAAGTGCAGTGCAGAGCTACTACTTCTTCCTTGTTATAGGATCTCACCTTTGAAATAAAACTGATAGCAAGTCTGCAAATATAATGACTCTCTGTGCCTGATGAATTGGGTCCTTCTTCCAAGGAGAGGCATTACTGCTACGTTGCATTTGGGAAAATGTAATTCAGAAGGTAAATTTCCCAACAGCAAGGTAATTCTTGTGAGCTCTACCCTTAGCACATGATTTAAGGCACCCAAGGCGGTGCCAATCTTAAGACAGCATATTCAGATAGAAATTTTCCAGGCAAACCTTTTCAGCCGTGTGCTTGGATTCATAAACCCCACTCTTCAGGTTGCTAGAACTTAATAAGTCTGATTTTCTTATACCTGCAATTATACATTTTAAAATGCAATGGTACATGAAGTTATTTTCTTTCTCTACCTAAACTCTTCCCACATTTCAGATAAAATCAAGCATAATAATCATAACTGTCTATCCTTATGCCGCTGGAAAATATCTGATTCTCTCACATGTAAGGAATATGTGATTCATTCAAATCACATCAGTTCATTAAAGAGCATGTGAATTTCACCCAGAGGGCAACAAATGATATGTTGATAAATCCAATTATCATAATTTTGTTAGATTGACTGTCACAATGGGAAAATATCTTACTAAAAATACAAGGTTTTAAAAGAGAAATATAAAGCCAGTCTGCTATAATGAGGCAATAAAATATGTATGTGCATTTTAAGAACCATCCATTGCCCCTGTGCAGACATGCAGTGTACTTGTTATTTCAGGAAGTTAGTGACGCATACATATGTCAGAGAAGCATGTCATGCCATCTTCTCATTTCAGTCCACAAGAGACAAAACCAATTCACCACTAAGTGAAGCAAATGACATATTCACAGAGAGTGGATTTTTTATCTGGATGGTACCGCAGAGTACAACGGGTCTCTTTGCAGCTCACAGCTCAGCTATCTCACAGGTAGCAGTAATTCCCACAGCAAGTTTACTCACAGATACCACTCTGAGTAATGTAGAGCATTCTTCAGGAAAATATTGAATAACTATTGCAAGTGAAAGTTGGCTGTTTGTTAGCACAGCTGTCTAAACCCTGGTCATTCACTTTGAGGGGTGGGACAAGTGGAGCCTTAAGGCAACCACAGTTTCCAATGTCCACCTCTGTCACATCCTCTACCTGTATAGCATACATTTTCCTGGTGCACGAAATTCTGTCTTTTGGGCAGATTGAATGATGGAGGAAAGAAAGTTGACTCTAAACTAGTGTTTTCCTCATCCTTGGTCAAGCTGGGACTTAATATCCATGAAATAACCTAAGAGTTGCTTAACACTCATTGTACAGCTTACTGTTCAGTTAAAGAGTTGTTTGTTTACAGACCCTTTATGCAGCAAAGATTTGATGGCAACCTTTGGTGGGAAGGTGCGTACAAAAGCAGTGGTCAGAAGTAGTGCAAGGGTAATTTTAGTAAATGTCATTATTTTTATATTTTCTTTTAATTTGTATTTGGATTAAAACCCAAGATGTTCTCATGTTGTTCAGAAAAAGGTATGAATACATGTCAGTATGTCTCATGCATCTGTGTGGAATAAGGCATACTATGGTTTATCTCCCTGTTGCAAATCATGAAGAGCTTAAACTGGTGTCCCCATTACTCACTGCAAACTTCTGAATCATCAGGGTTTTGGTTATCCTAAGGTCTCCCCATCCTGCACCTGAAAACCCTTCCTAAGAAAAGCAATGGGCCTCTAATAAATGTTCTGGCTTTGACAAACTGCCATTTCCAATTAAAAAAAAAAAAGTATTCCATTGGAAAATTTCCAGCTAGCTTGACACAGAAATTGAAGAAAGGCAAAGTGTGACTAAGTTCTTTAGGTGTTTTTTTCTTCTTCTTTTTTTTCTTTTTTTTTTTCTTTATTTATTATTCTTTCTTTATTAAAAAAATATTTATTAACAATTAAGGATATTACCTTTTGGACTAAATTTAGATGAGGAGCATTGGATTCTCCATCACCTCAAGTCTTCTGTCCAGGACAGGAAGTTGTTTTGAAAACGTTATATACCAGAATAGAAGATAAGGCCTGTAAGATTTTTCTGAGCAAGAATCAGATACTTGTATTGAGCAAGAATTTGGACTGTAATCAAAATAGTTCCTTCTGGGTTTAATATAAATAAAAAATATTGCAAATTTATTTTTTTAAGTCTTTGAAACCTCTTATTTAAAAAAAAAAAAAGGTTGCACAGAAACTGTTGATTTTACAAAAACTTGAGGGCAGTATTTCATGTATTTCATTTTTACAAAAATAGCTGAATTTCACAGTACTCAGCTTGACCATATAACCTGATGAGAAATATTTGTCCATTCCACAGCATTGCCATTCACTTGGTAGTAAGTTAAAGCCATGGTAGAATGTTATGATCTTCATTAATGTTGATTACTATGAAAACAACTGCTTTATTCTCTGCTTGTTGTACTGGCTGTTACAGTATCATGTTCATAATTTTGAGGCTTGCTTTATGGTCTGGCTCCAGAGATTGTAAGACCATCTAAAATAACACAGGAAAGGCCAAAGAGAAGCAATAGAAGAATGGCGGATGCCAACTCAAGTCCCTTGTCACAGTGAGATTGTCCATCACGTACCCAAAGATAATTTGTTGAGATCCCACAACGGATTATGGAAATAATTTCTGCAAGATCTTAAACTACCATATGTTTCATTCATTGCCATTCTAAAGGGAATGATGCTTTGACCTTCCATCCCTCCCATATATTGGGACAATACATTTTCACATCTGATTTCTTCACTGTAGAGGTAGAAGGAAAAGAAAGAATGACATTTGACAGATAAATATAATGTTTTAATTTGTGCTGCTGGAAAACATTCTTATACCATGTTCATAAGCATAGTAACTTGAGTAGCACAGAAAAATGTCAACAAAAGCCAAATAAAAAGCAAATGTGTGAATCTGACAGCAGTAATGTAGTGCTGGAAAGCAGATTCCAAGGTGAATCATTTAACTCCTGCAGTTTCCAAGCCTGTCCAGTGAATGGCCACAGTGGTCAATTTTACTGATAAAGGAGCCAAATGAAACCATACTCCTTATTGAGTCAAAGAAGGAGGATTATAAGCATTTGTTCATGCTCTGTGGCATTTAACTATTAATAAGCTTGTCATGCTCATGCTGTCTGCAAATATTGTGCATATCTATTAAATTAGTAAGTGTCTTATAATTCACAGGTGGAGAGAGTGTCTATACAGCTCAGCTTACTGCATTACTGTGTTATTCACCTATATGGACTTTCTCTGTTTCGTATGCCCTGTGAACAACAATTTCCTTACCAGAACATGTTTTCTATCTGTCTAAATCCCCAACAGCTTCAAGCAGTTTTCTTTTAAAAAAAAGTCTGCCGCAGAGCCTCACATCTCCTTGGTGCCCCATTAGGTACAGATCTGGGCCAGGGGGAGCTTTTATGGGCATTGTGGCTGTATTATTTTAAAGTCCCATACCAGTTGCCCATGCTGGGTTTGAAAATGAAACTTAATTCAGTGACACAGAGGAAATTCCAGAAATTAGCTTCCAGTCTGATCAGGTTTTTAAATTTTGAATTTAAACCGAGAAAGAAAGTAGCTGCTTTAGATCATTTAAAGAAATTTTATGTGCCCTTTGTGCCCTGTACAATTTGCGTTCAAGTGAACAATTATAATATTGGGATTTACAGGCAGGACTGTTATTCTTGTATTCTTTTTAGCATTTTAAAAACCTTATAAAATATTCTAGGATGTCATCTTTCTAGAACGTACATGGTATATATGGAATACAAAATGGGCTGTTCCTATGTAATATGCTTTCTGATATTATTTTGGCATTCCTGTTTAGCTTATTTTAGGCTCTTAAATAACCCTTTTTGATAAAAAACACCACCCATCAGGTATTCATGCATACAGTGACATTGTTTTAAGTTTTTAATTATACATCCACACACACTCACACAACATATATTCTATTATATGTAAATGTTAGCATTCAGTACATCAGTGCACCCAGTTTGCCTACTCCTGTCAGCTATAGTCATACTCCAAGCAGAGGTTCCCCAAACTGAGGAAATTGAGAAAAGACCCCATAAAGTCCATTAGGATTGAATTATAAATCACTTAGATGTGTTATGAATGGAATGAGCATGGATAGGAAAGAAAAATACCTGTGGTAGATATTTACTTATATATGCATTAGCTATGCCTTTTGTTTTCAAAGATTTTCTTCATTTAGATTATATTGCTCATTATTACGCTGAAAAAAGCTACTGGAATCAATAATATAAATTGTAATGGAAATGGTAACTGGCCTATTAATGTTTCTTTCCCTCTTCCCCAAGCACTGTACTGAGGTTGACCAGAGAACTCTTTTTCTATGCAATTTGATCTTGGTCTATCACCAGGATCTAAAACCAGGATAGTTTTCAGGATTTTAAATGGCATGCATATTTCACAGGATTTCTTTATAAAATGAAACTCAGTATCAATATTCCTTACCTATGCTACACTAGAGAAAACAGTATGAAGGGCATAACACAGTACGGTATTTAAAATCACAAATAGATAAAAGCAGGAACTTCCTACAACTAGAAGGAGTAAGACACTCTAGCTCTCTAACAGAAAATTCTTGAGGCATCAGACCAGAGGTGTCACAATATTTTGTTTTCTGTAAAAATGATAAAAGACTGCAGAGGAGGAAGAGAGTTAAAACACTGTCCAGTGCCGCTCCCTTTAGGCAGTATTGTAGTTTAGACACAATATTACAGCAGGTCCCAAGGAGCATGCTGTTAAATTGTCCTACTGAAAAAGTTCACAATTTATTACCATTTGCTGTGGACTTCATTGCTGGGCACACTACACCAGAACTCTAAGACACATTTAGGAGAGTCAATAAATATTTAAGATAATGCCTAAACAGATTTGACTAATTGATGTAGAGCTCAAAAAAATTTTCTCAGGCTGCCAAGAATATATTTTCCTTCTGTACTTATTAGTATGTGGCTAGTGTATCTAGAGGATCTGTCCCCAGTAGAATGGGACACTGGTCTGTAAAATAAGGAAGTATTAGATCTTTTATGGGCAAAGAGACACAGCTGATGGACCCACTTCCTGGCATGCTATTAAGACAATGGATAAATGTTTCACCAAGATTAATATTCCATTTACCCCTCTCTTGAAACAAAGGGCTCAGTAAGATCAGGAAATACCTCTTCCTTCTCTCAGATTCAGCCCTTACTCCACTGATTTCACCACAGTCATAGAATAACTAAAAGTATTCTCTAGAGGACATGTAGTCCAACCTCTTACCCAGAGCAGGACCTACGTAGATCAGGTTGCTTAGGACCTGGACAAGGCCAAGCCCAATCAAGCTTTGAATATCTCCAGAGTTTCCACAACCTCTGTGGACAACATTTCCCAAAGTTTCATTACCCTCACAGTGAAAAAATATGTCCTTATATTTAACAAAAAATTCCCACCTTGCAACTTGTGACTTCTGCCTCATGTCCTATCACTGTGAGTCTTTGAGGAGAGACTGGCTCTGCCTTTCCTCTGTTAGGAGGGTGAAGTTCTCCTAGCCTCTCCTGGTACATGGTGTGCCAGTGCCTTCACCCTCTTGGAGGCCCTCATCTGCACTGACTGAAGTATGGCATGGTCCAGCTGGTTCTGGGGAGCCCAGAACTGGACACAGGACTCCAGGTGCTCTCTCACAAGTGCCAAACGGAGGAGAGGGATCACTCCCCTCTGCATGCTGGCTGCACTTTTGCCAATACAGACCAGTATGCTGCTGGCCGCCTTCACCGCAAAGGCAAACTGCTGACTTTCAACTGATTAAACCTCAGGATACCAGGTCAACATATACCAATATACTCTACACTCAATATACTTTGTTGATATAAAATTAGGTGTACAAAAAACCCACTTTGTCAATAACTGAGTGATGTAACACAACACTTTTGCTCCATAATAGTGCAGAGTATCTGAATGACCCAGCTTATTTCCCACTCCCTGCTCCTGATGCACAAAGCTGTTATTTGGGCTTGTGCTGTTGCTCTACTTTGTGTCTTTGAGTAGGATATGGATTTAAGGAGACCCTCCAAAAAAATTTCCCTGCTCCCTAATTTTAAGGAAAACAGAACAAGTCTTAATTGCTTTCAGGTCTGCAGGAGTCTTTCCATTGGCTTGGGATCAAGATCTACAGACTTAATAGGCATTTACCACAGATCCCCAGGCACAATCTGATATTAGGCTCTTACTAAATCAAATTGTTGTTCTTTGTTTATACAAAACTTTGGAAGAAACATGGATGAAAAAAAGTATGCTTCATTTTCTCAAAGAAACAAAGGAGTTATGGACTGCTTTGCTACTTGCCTTAGGCTTTCAAAATAGTCTATATTATATCCCTTCTATAGTCTGAAGAAAGCAAAACAGAGGAAAGATTGAAAGTACCTCTAGGCATAAGCGTTAATGAAGTACTGGTATCTAGAAATATTTTACCAAAGGTGTGATAGAAGGAAAACCATGTCTAATGATTTTCAAAAGCTATTAACACTAGCCAAAAGTTGTTTGCTTTTTTGTTATCTTTTACAGTGTTTTTAAAATACTATCAAATTAGGAAAATATTAAGGAGCTTTTAAAATTCTACTTTAAGACACAAACCAAGAAAATATTCACTTCTACATTTGCATAATTTAATTAAAATTTTACCTATAGTGACCAAAATCAAGTCATGCAGCTCCATAATTACACACTACCAAAATATTTTCACCTTATTTTTATGAATGGTAAACAGCAAAGTCCATATCGGACACCTAATCAAAATAGAGGACCAATTTCCATTCACTTATGTCTTTGATGCTGCACTCTGTCCTTCTAAGTTTACTTTTCAAAAGTGCAACTGACCTTAATGCCATGTTTAATGGCAATGCAATGGGACAAGAATAAGAATTTGTCACCAAGTTGCCACATTTCAAAACCTCTCACCAGTTACTGGAAAGTTCCAGATGAAGACTTTTTTTAGACGAATTAGCCTACCTACCAACCTGACAGTGGTGGAGTAAGTAAGGAAAAGTTGCCATTAATAAAGATCCATCAGATTATTTAATGTTAAACAGAATTTGAAGATATTTTTAGTCTCATCTTAACCTTGCTGAAAATGTTGGCCACAACGCAGTAAAAGCCCGCATAGAAATAAATAGAAATAAATGCATTAATTAGTTGATAGCATAGTTTGACTTATACATTGAAGAATCAGAGCTATACATTCCAAGGAGGCTGACTCATTCAGATCAGCTGAGAGTAGTCACACATCTCTGGGAAGGCAGTCACTGATCACTGTATCATCATACATTGAGGGCCACAGTCATGGAGTATGAGGAAATTCGTATAGGCTGGTGTCCTTTAACTTTGATTGTGAGACTTATCCTTGCAACACTATCTGTGCATGAAGGAGTAGAATTTGATGTAGCCTACACACTACAGAAATAGGAAAGGGAAATAATAGAATATAATAGGACTGAAGCTTTTGAGAAACTTTCTAAGAAGAGATGCATGCTTCAAAAGATACCCAAAACAGTCAGCTCATTGGAAGGAAATGGGTCACAAACCAATGCAGCCTTCTTAGGTCTGGATCTAACAAACTGTAAACACTTGAAATACATTTTAAATCTTTAGACTAGTGCCCTGGTTTCACCTGGCATAGAGTTTATTTTCTTCCTAGTAGCTGGCATAGTGCTGTGTTTTAGATTTACTACAAGAATAATGTTGATAACACATTTAGTTGTTGATAGTTTTTTAGTTGTTGCTAAGTAGTGCTTACACTAGTCAAGGACATTTTAGCTTCCCATGCTCTGCCAGGTGCACAAGAAGCTGGGAGGGAGCACAGGCAGGATAGCTGACCCAAACTGACCAAAGGGCTATTCCATACCATATGACGTCATGCTCAGTATATAAACTGGGGGGAGTTGGCCGGGGGGCAGTGAGCACTGCTCGGGGACTGGCAAGTGGTGAGCAATTGCATTGTGCATCACTCGTTTTGTATATTCTTTTATCATTATTATGATTATTATTATTATTACTTTCTCTTCCTCTGCTGTCCTATTAAACTGCCTTTATCTCAACCCACCGGTTTTATTTTCTTTTCCGATTCCCTCCCCCATCCCACTAGTGGGGGGAGAGTGAGCAAGCGGCTGTGTGTTGCTTAGTTGCCGACTGGGGTTAAACCATTACAACTAGAGTACAGTGAAGATTTTCTTGTCTATTTATGCCTGAAAGTCTGGTCCCTATCTAGATAGTCTCTTAAAAACTCTCTTAGATGAGCCAGTCTGTTTTTCAAGACATGCAAGTACGTATTTTTAATCAATGAGTACCATTTGATTAAAGTTTGCTTGCTTTAAAATTTGTAATTTGGTGCAGTTCTGGGCAGCTAAACTCCAGCACAACTGAAGTGCCAGTGTGCATGTGACATGGTCACTTTTTACATGGAAAATTCATCTGTATGACTAATATTTTCTGGAAACTAACGAAACTAAGACACTAACATCTTCAAAAGTGCCCTTGAAAGTGCGGGGAAAAGCATGTGCTCAATTCTTTTCATGATAGACACCGGTTTTGACATCTGGCAAAACTGTTTCAACTCTTGAGGGTTTTGAAACCACATATCCTACAATTTTGGAAAATGCCTTATCACCAGATTAGAGTTTATTTTGCCTGTAGAAGAATAGTCAACTCTTCTTAGTGCTGTAAAAAAAAAAAAAAAGTATAAAAAGTATAGTGAAAGATTAGCTGGATAATGGATGGATGGGCAGCTTCTAGTCTGTAAAAAGGGAAAGCAGTGGTATCCACACCCTGTTCAAGGTCTGTGTATGAATTTAATGTAAAGTAGTCGCTGGAAAAATTGTAGAAGCGATTCTTACAGTATGAATCAGAACGAAAATTGTTCTTTCTTCTTCCTGTGCTAGCCAAAGTACCCTCACCACTAGGCTAGACTAATACTTCCTCTGACCAGGAGTCCTCAGCTTCTCTTTTATAACATGGCACAATTTTAACAGGTGGCATGAAATTCCTCAAAATAGTCTATAGCCAAGTACATACATATTGTCATGCTGGATCCATCCCTGAGAAATACCTAGTTTTTTACATACCTAATTTCTGACTTAAACTTTCCGAGTGCAAAGGAAGAATTGTAGGCATCTAGGTAGCTCAAAGTGAAAGAAAAAAAGGACAATAAACAAAAAGCAATAAGCAAATAAGCAATAAGCAAATAACCCAAAGGGTAATTTCTGGACTTCTAGAGAGAAATGACAACTTGTAATTTACTGAGAGCCACTATATGTTCACCTATGGAGACCTGGTATTAAACAGTTTGCTCAAGTTCTACCTTTATTTGGACATAGAAAGGAATTCAGGCCTCCAAAATCCCTCATGTTGTCCTAATACTTAATCCAACTTCCTCTGATCATCAAAATTTATGGATTAATATACACTGAATAAGGTCTCTGTACACACTAATTGGAATATGCTTTTAAGTCTGTCAGAATGTACATTATGTGAATAAACCATATCAGCTCTGATTCTGAGGTTGCATATTTCAGATTATACATGTAAGTCATTAAACATCCTTAAAAGGGTCAAGTATTATATGGTTTAAATGTTGTTTTATTTATTCATCTTCTTAGCCTATCCAATTTCTCCTTAAAACATATTAAATTTATTATTGTTGTGATAAGTTGTTGTGGTACTGTTGTGACCTTAAAGATGTCTCACTTTTTTTTTTAAACTTACATATTACCTTACATATAAAACTGCAAATTGTATCTAGAGTAAAATTATAGAATAGCAAGAAATCAGAATCGAGGAATCAAGGAAGAGTATCACCAGAAAAGATTTTAAATAATTAATAAAGGAAGTTAAAAGAATTTGTCTTCCCATACCAGCTCTCTATATCTTTGAAGATACTAAAATGTGTAACTTTTTCATTTCAGTAATAAATGCTCAAAGTTCACGTGTCACACAGGTCTGTAAGGTTTTAAAGCAAGCAATAAAATGCTGCATTGATAGTGGGCTTTTGAATTTCTCATTTTTGGATGATCTCCATCCACATCACTGTGACTTAAAGAGGTGTTTAGATAAGAAAATTATTGTTTTGAACTACTTGTGACAACAGATCTTTGGAATCTAAATGCCTCTTGAAGTTCTAACATGGACTTCAGAACCAGTCTTTTAAGTATTAAGTTACTATTTTTCAGTGATCCGTGATGTCTGGCATGCACTGCTGTATTGATATGCTTTACATATCATAAATCATATACCATCTGTTCTGTGTTTGCCTTAGTATAAGGTAATGTTTTTTTGTATAGTTTTTATTTATTTTAGAGTCTTAACATTTTGGAGGTGCCTGCTATTGTCCATTTCACCCAGTTAAAGTAGAGGAATGCATTATACTATACTGACAACTGATCATGGCCATTATATCTACTGCTGCATTTATACCTGTAATAGAAACTATATGCTACTGCTTTCTCACATCTGTGTGAATATACTGAGGCAGGTTCTGATAATCTTGGCCATTAGTTCTGCGTGTGTATTGGGTTTGTGTGGCAAGGTTTTGGTAGTGGGGGTGCTGCAGAAATTCCCCTGCAGCCTGTGGTGAAGACCATGGTGAGGCAGGCTGACCCCCTGCAGCCCATTGGAGGTCCACAGTGGAACAGATATCCACCTGCAGCCTGTGGGAAGCCTGCATTGGAGCAGGCTCCTGGCAGGACCGGTGGACCCATGGAGACAGAGATGCCCATGCTGGAGCCAGTTTGCTGGCAGGATTTGTGACCCTGTGGGGGACCCATGCTGGAGCAGTCTGCTCCTGAAGGACTGCACCCCATGGAAAGGACCCATGCTGGAGCAGTTCATGAAGAACTGCAGCCTGAGGGAAGGAACCATGTTGGAGATCTTTGTGGAGATCTTCGTGTCTCCCTTGGGTGGGACCCCATTCTGGAGCAGGGGAAGAGTATGAGGTGTCCTCCCCCTGACGAGGAAGGAGCGGCAGAGGCGTGTGATGAAGTGACTGCAACCCCCATTCCCCGTCCCCCTACGCTGCTGGGCGGGAGGAGGTAGAGAAAATCAGGAGTTGAGTCTGGGAAGAAAGGAGGGGTGGGGGGAAGGTGTTTTAAGGTTTGGTTTTATTTCTTATTACCTTACTCAGTTTTGATTGGTAATAAATTAAACTGATTTTTTCTTCCCCAAGTCGAGTCTGTTTTGCCCATGATGGTAATTGCTGAGTGATCTCCCTGTCCTTATCTTGACCCACGAGCCTTGTGTCATATTTTTCTCCCCCCTGTCCACTTGAGAAAGGGAGTGACAGAGTGGCTTGGTGGGCACCTGGCATCTAGCCAAGGTCAACCCACCACAGTGTGCATGAGACTGTTGCTGGTCTGAATGTAAGTAAACAATAGTTTGAAATCTATATGCTCACACCACCACCACCCCCCCCCAACTTCCAATTCTTGAGACATATTGGTAGAATATCATCCTGCTTCAGGAACAATAATAGCAAAAGCTCAGGTTGTAACCACAGATCTATCCTTCCATCATCACTTCTCCAGTAACTTCTGTAGCGTTCATATGCTCAAAAAACCCTGTCAAATGTAAATAACAAAATCTCTTATCTGCAATTAGGGTCTTGCACAGCATCATGTTCTGTGAATGATTATCAGAAAAGTACAGGGAGGGTCAAAAGATCTGACTCTCAAATTATCTTATTCAGTGCTTAGTGACACAGAAAAATAAGCCATTAGATCTTTCCAGGTTTGTAGCTTTGCTGCTTTAGTCCTCAACAATGCAAACTGGCATTTCTCCATCACTTACACTGACAATGGGAGCTACAATAGTTAAAACTCCTCATGGATCTGGACAATAGCAGTATCTTCTCATGCAGTTAACCAATTTTAGAATCACTTCAATGAGCAGAAACTGTAGCCGTTCACAGAAGAGAAATATGGAATCTATAATATGTTTACTTAGATGAAGAAAGAGATGTTTTTATTTGGATGAAAGTATTCAGAGGAAAGTTTATACAGCCTATTTCAAAGGACAAGTTAAAAAGTGCCAACAAAATTATAGGCAGTACCTGGATAATCAGTGATACTGTAGATGCTTTTAGAGAGTCTCAAAGTTCAGGAAAGAGCACAAATAGTTCTTTTTGAGATTGTCCTGTTAGGAAAAATAAATGTTTTCTTCTCTTTTTTGGGCAGCTTTTTTTTTTCTTCACTGCCTTTTTCTTCCTCTCCCCTCTCCAAACACACACAACCTCCACCCTCAAAACAGGAGAGAAATAGTTGTTTCTTCCTCAACCTCCACCAATTTTCCTGACGTTGTAATTAAAGAGCTGACAGGGAAAGTGCAGTACTTGCTGTGAAATGAAATTGTTACACTAAAGAGAGTCCTAGACAGCTCAGTGATAAGATAATTTAGATGGCAAGGGAAGGCAGCTAATGTATATGTGGGTATAAATGACAAAGAGTGGAGATTCAAGCTTTTGAAAACGTGCTTCAGACATCTCCTCTTGAGAGTGTGGTGAAGAAGGTGCAGAGCTGTACTTTAAGCTTTCCTGCCAGTCATAGGTAGAAGGTGAGAGCTGTTGAACAGGAGCTGCATCTGAATGAGAAAGTAAGAGACAGAAGGAAATTGACGGCAGGTAAGTGTTGTTAAAGCAGAACTGTGTAATGAGGGAAAAAGTAACAAGTAGAAAGAAAAACGTGGTGGTTTCCTAAAGAAAAGGAGCCAAAGCATTTTGAAATATTGTTTCTTTTCAGATACAAGAAGGGATAATGAGAACACAGTAGCTGAACTGTAGGTATAAAGTGAGCATTTTTTCTTCTCTTTTTTTAAGCAAAACATGATGAATTACATAGAAATGACTTTTGGCTTAGTCTGAAAAGAGACCTAAAATATAAAGATATAAAACCCATTAAAAAGGGTGATTCAGGAGGACTGGAGCATGTGGTATAATATATATAAAAGGAGAATATCAGAAGAAAGGAATGACATTTGCAAATTTCCTGCCAACATAAACCATTTGGACTGAAGTGAAAGATAGAAATGCCAAGAAAATAATTACAGGAAACTTTTGAAGACTTTGTAGGTCTGAATGACAATCTAAACCAGGAAGTATAAGCACTACAATGCCCATAATAAAGGATCTCCATTACTCTGACATTTCCAAATATGAAAACCATGAAGTGTTCATGAAAGGGGATAATTTGAGAGTCACTGTAATATATACTGCTTGAAGAGCCAGAGAGACCCATAGCTTTATTTGTTTACTTCAAAGAAAGGAGCCATGTAGATAAGTTATTGGTATGTGAATAGTCAATGGTGATGAAAAATTAGACTTAAGATACCCTAAAAGGTTACTGCAGGAAACTAAATATTTGAAGTATTGAGAATTTGTAAAATGCTTAAAAGATTACAATTGGAAAATGTACAGAGGTGAGTGATGTGGTTAGAAAAGAAAGCTGACAAGTATCAGCAACACTTTAAACCAAGCCTAAAAAAAATTTGAGAGCTTTTGCTTATTTTTTTTTTCTTTTAATAAATATTTTAGTTTCACATCTTTGCATGACCAGAATATCAGGTCACTAGCTGTAGAGTCAAATTACAGTTTTAAGGAGTATGGTTTTTATACTACAGCCAAAGTAAGGACACACACATCTTGTAAGAAAGCTTACTCATGAGATATTTCTCATCTATAATTTTGTAATACTGGCTTTGAATAAGGTTGAAAACCAGTTCTGAGAATCTTTTAGGTCATGTCCAAACTATGTATATAGATTTTTAAAAATTGACTTTAATGAAAGATGTTTACAAAAATCACAGTTGAATCATGACCTCCTTATCAAATGTAGCTAAATCTCAGTTCTGTATACAAACGATAGACCAGTAAGTGTGAATGAATGCAAGCTGTAAAAGTCAAGGCAGTATCTGCTGAACATTCATAAAGAGCCACTGGAGAACTGAAAGTCTATTAGTGAACTTGCATGCAGAGAATGTTAGTCTAATATCCACAGGTTAATGAACAATGGAATGTTGTTGAAGAAATCTGTGAGTAAAGGATAAGTGAATTTCCACCACATCATTTTTTCTTTTTAATGGAAAAATGCTTGAAGACAGAATCATGGTTTGCTTCTTATGCTTGGTATCTATCATTTGATAATGGTTTCTATGTAGAATTTACTGAAATAAATTTCAAAGTGCAATCAGTGCCTAACATCTTTGCTTTTTCACCGGCCTTTCTTTTCTTTTTCTTCTCTTTTTGTAATTTTAACTCGCCATTGTATTTCTTCTCATTTGACTGTTGAAATTCATTGTACTTATTTGTTTAGAGTCTCTGTATTATTCTTTTGTTAATGTAGTGCAATAATGCTGAAATATTCACTCATTACAGTTGATGGCATCAAATCAGATTACCTTACATAGCAACCGTTACCAAGAAAGTCAACATATGAAGCTATATAATCTGTGTTAACATTGTTAATGTTTTGTTTTTTTTTTTTTTAATTTTATTTTAAAGTCTCATCTAACCTTCCTTCTTCAGTGGGAAGTTTTTTTTCCATATAGTTATTTATGATCTCTTAGCAGTAAAAAGAAACACAATCTTGATAAGTGCAGATCGAACAGTTCTCATACTCTGAAACAAGTCTGAACAGCAGTCAAAAGAGAGCAAGAACATGTTTCATTGCTAGGATGGCTTGTTTATTATCTCAGAGAATTGTAGGAGAGACTAATTTG
The DNA here is from genome assembly GCA_013401315.1 of Balaeniceps rex. NCBI lineage: Eukaryota > Metazoa > Chordata > Aves > Pelecaniformes > Balaenicipitidae > Balaeniceps > Balaeniceps rex. Next base: position 89,041 of record VYZW01051306.1, read on the forward strand.
TAAAGTGTTCACCGGGTTTATAAGCAAATTTAAATAGATGTTTGGCATGGACAGTTCTGCGCCTATAAAATAGCACCCATAGAGAAGAAACAAGAGAAAGAAGAACTTGATTAATGAAAAAAATTTCCTTTATGCCTGTCTCTTTAAGTACTCCTGAAAGATGTTGGACCAACAGCAATGGAAGCAGGCAGAAGAGAGGCAGCGACAAAGATTTCTGACACTAGCCTATGGGAGCACCTAATTGGCATCCCAAAATGATAGTTATGGTTCTTTGTTTAGGCTTTGGCCTGTCTGCTGCAAGTTCCTCCCTTAGATCCAGCCAGCTGTGATAGCAGTTTAGCAATCTATCTATAAATTCTTAATTTTCTCTTCAGTTCTGTGTTTAGAGCTCTCCTAATTCCAGTGCCTGTCCAGGTTAGGCCCTGTCTGGTCTTTTTAAGAGGTTTTTTTCCCCTCATGCTGCTCACGCAGAAAAGTAAACTTCATTATGGTTGCTGTCACCTGAAGCACATTTCTGTCTGCAGACTTGATCAGCGTAGGGACTTAGTATGGTTAATTCATTCAAAAGAAAAGGTAGGCTAACTGAATTTCTCTAAACCTTGGCTTGGTTATAGTTAGAAAGTCACCTTATTTAATACTGTATTATACTTACTAACCTCGTGATGGTGATCTTGAGCTACAGCTTTATTTAAGAATAGCCACCCCTCACACACACCCCACTCATCTGTCAATCCATGAAATTCCTTGAAAGTGTTGGTACTTATTCATGGTTCTGTGTAATTATTTTATTCTTCAATAAGCAGAAACAATAGGTTTTAAAATTGTTTTATGGTGATCTCCAATTTTTTTCCAAGTGAATAAAGATCTTAGCAGAATGAAGTGAAATATAGTGCACCATAAGCAATTTTATATCAAGAACAAGAAGTATGGAAAGAGACAGCTGGATTCACCAGCAGATTTCAATATCATTCACAAAAAAAGTGGAAGGAGGA